>NSDO01000052.1:246318-316959 GCA_002286825.1 Lagenidium giganteum | reverse complement strand
CAGGTCTCTCCCTTCAACGATCTCTAAATTCACTCTCTCTTGTACCTACTCCTACGCCTTCGTCGTCTTCCGCTTCTTCAGCTTTTTCGTCGTACGTTTCACACGTAGGCTTCGATGATCGAAGCCTCCACGGTCAATGCCGGAAGTCTTTTCGGCGCCATTAACTTTGTCTCTTCGAGCACTTCACAGGCAACATAGAGCAATTCGTGTACATTATGACATCGAGATGACGTTAGCACATTAGAATCTATTCAGCGAATTTGGGCGACAGATAAACTACAGGTAGTCCTCCTTCAGGAGATTGGATCGCGAAACGTTTCAAAACCAAGCTGAAGTATTCACAGAGCCCGTCAGCGCCATTCCTCAAAAAGCTTCAAAGTACGCAGGTGCACCAATGGATGAAGCAGACGGAGCGCCGCCGATGGAAGCACTATGCTGGTCCCGGCTCTGCGAGCTGCAGGAGCTCAAGAAGATCTTGGAGACGCACGAAATGATGCAGATGCAAGACATCACAATGGCTGCTCAATTTGCGGCAAACAACACGCGAGTAGCTGATCATCGTGTGGATATATGCTTCGGCTTACATTTAAACCAAGCGATGGCAAAGACTGCTCGGATCCCACAGACACATCACCTGAAACTTAACCACGATAGCCAGGTGAATGAATTGTTCCTTAGTTTTCCTTACTGCATTACGGTGTTCGCTTTCGAGTACCCGCAGCGAATACCTGATTCGGGCGGTTCACTGAGTGAACTTCACTCCAAGCCTCCGCGACCCACTCAATAGCGTTTCGTCTCGTGTAGGTGGCTCCTATGTTTGCCGGATTGCTCAATACTTACTCTTCCTGCCGCCGCCCCGAATACTGCCGGATGCGATCTTTCATCGGCTTGGTCCAGGTGACATCCGTCGGTTGAAGGCGCCACGCCACGTATATCCCGCGGGAACTTCGATCAGCTCGACGTTGACTGAGCGTGCGTATACCTCGACTCTCCCGGTTCTGTGGCCGCTAAAGGCGTCCCAAAGCAGAATGATAGGTTTAGCCATGTCCATCGCTCGGCGAAGTGGCGTACCAAGTATTCGAAATGGACCTCACATCTCCATTTCGAATACTCAGTACGCCATTCGTCTTCGTCCGTGTTATGGACGAACGGAATCTGTTTGTTTCAAATAACAGCGAGATGAAGACTTTGCACACAAAGTCTGATCGCGAATGACCATCGCTGCGGGCGGCCGCGCACTAGCCCAGAACTTACGGACCTCTCCCCCGGAGAGGTTTGGAGTCCCATCTCGTCGCCGAACGCCCACACTCGAGGCCACACTTCCGTCGGATGCTTCCTTTCGACCACCACTGTATCGGACCTGCTGCACGTTACACGACAATCGTCCGTACCAGTACCCAGCGGTCCTCCTCGAGCTCCCAAACCAACAAAAACCTCGCATCGAAGTGCGACCACAACTCGATTTGCCAGCGGCCGCCACAGCCTACTCACCAAGCAAGCCACCCAGCAACCAGTTGCCTCCACCACGAAACATGAACATCCGTCTCACCACGTTGGTCGTCGCGCTCGCAGTCGCCAGCTCCACGACGCTCGCCGCCCCGCAGTCGACCCTGCGCTCCACCGCACGCTGCGTCAGCAGGGCTCTGCCAACGTCATGGTCGTGCTCAAGGACTCGACCATGATGCAGCTGGAGAAGCTCGAGGAGCTGGACTTCACGACGCGTGCCGCCAAGATCTCGACCTTGGTCGAGTCGCTGCAGTCGTACACGACAGAAAGCCAGCAGGAAGTGGAAAACTTGCTCGTGCAGGCCACCGAGAGCACGACCCCAGGCCACACTGGCTACCAGAAGTACTGGATCACCAACAAGGTGTTTGTCAAGGATGCGTCGGCCGACCTCGTGCGTCAGCTCAGTGAGCTGCCATCCGTCAAGTTGGTGCGCGCGGAACAAGTGCTGTCGATCGAGGAGCCAGCGGCCGAGATCGGCATGGACGTCATCGTCGACGATGCCGAGCTCATCGGTGCCGAGTGGGGCGTCAAGCGCGTGCAGGCGCCATCGGTGTGGCAGGACGGCACGTTCGGCCAGAACGTCGTGGTGGGCAGCATCGACACGGGCGTGCGTGGCACGCACGAGGCGCTCAAGCGCAACTTCCGCGGCGAGTACGGCTGGTTCGACCCAGAGGCGAAGAAGGCCGAGCCATACGACGCACAGGGCCACGGCACGCACACCATGGGCACCATCGCCGGTGGCAAGGGCGTCGGTGTGGCGCCAGGTGCCAAGTGGATGACGTGCAAGGGCTGCCGCGCCAAGGGTTGCCCAGAAAGCGACCTGAACGCATGCGCTCAGTTCATCACGTGTCCAACCAACACAAACGGCACGAACCCAGACTGCTCGAAGGCGCCTCACGTGGTGAGCAACAGCTGGGGTGGCGGCCAGGGCGAAGACTTTTACCAGGACCAGGTCGCCGCGTGGCACAAGGCCGGCATCATCCCAGTCTTCTCGAACGGCAACTCGGGCCCAGCGTGCGGCACCGCCAACTCGCCAGGCGACTACCCGAACGTCATTGGCGTCGGCGCCACCGACATCAACGACGGCTTGGGCAGCTTCAGCAGCAAGGGTCCAACCGTCAAGGGCTTGCTCAAGCCAGACATTTCGGCGCCAGGTGTCAAGGTGCGCTCGGCGTGGGCCGATGCCGACAACGGCTACAAGGCCATCTCGGGTACGTCCATGGCGTGCCCACACGTGGCGGGTGCCATCGCCTTGCTGCTCAGCAGTGAGCCAAACCTCAAGTACAACGACGTGCTCAAGCGCCTCACGGCCACCACAGACCAGACGGGTCTCGTGCCGACCAACTTGGTGTGCGGCAACACGAGCGACGACCAGTGGCCCAACAACCAGTTCGGCTATGGCCGCATGAACGTGTTCAGCGCGTACCAGGGCTCGCGTCCGACGCCGACGCCGTCGCCAACGTCGGTGCCATCGCCAACGCCGTCGCCAACGGTCAAGCCAACGCCAGCTCCTACGCCATCTCCTACCCCCGCGCCAACGTCTGCGCCAACGCCGATCCCAGATCCGTTCTGCGGCAAGTACAAGACCAAGGGCTCGTGCCAGTTCTGGTTCTGGTGCAACTGGGACAACGCCGTGTCGGTGTGCTACAACCGATTCAAGTAGATGTGCGCGCGACGTGTCGATAGCTGGTGCAATTTGTGAACGACGTACCTAGCAACAAGAAATGTGTTGTTTTGAGTAAGTTGAATTGGTTTGTCCATTGACGCGATGAACGGTTTTGCGCATTGATGTTGGTGACCGCTGCAATCGAGCTCGCAACTGCTCGCCAATGCCTGCTGCCACGGACAGACATCTAGGACTACCACACCGCTTGGAACCCAGTGCGCGCTAGATATCAACTAGGGTTTTTAACACTGAGTTGTTGGAATGAAACGACAGCCAAGAATACGCGCTTCTCACCTTGCCAGCATTAGCGCCAGCTCCAAGTCGCTCCTGCCTTCCTGTTGCTTGGCTCTTGGCCTCACGAAGGCATCTCCTTCTCTTCCGTCCGCCCCTCGTCCGTGCGCCGACAGGAGTTGCCCAGGATGGCTGGTGTCCGAGTCGTTGCTATGCGGTCTGCTAAGCACGTTCGACGGCGATCTTCAGTATGGGCAGGCACGGTGCGCGATCTTGGTGTGCCTGAGTTGTCACGTGGACACCGCTGGACCGCCATGGCCCTCTTATTGCTCCAGCTAGCGTGGGCGATCCTGGTACCCATCAAGAACGTCGTTTTCGTACACTGGCCAGCGATTACCAAAGCCTCGGCTGAAGCGACGACCTCCCATTACCCAGGAATGCCTAATGACAGCCTCGTACTCACCGGTACGCAGGTCGTCGATATCCTCCGCACAGCCGTGCAGACCGTCCTGGATTCATCCGCCCTTGTTAACGAACTCAACTCCATGCAAGCGTTTAGCGTTGACCGTCTCTCGACTGGTCTCACGCACGATCAGCGCGAAGCACTCAACCGCTACGCCATGCTCGTGCACCAGATGTCCGAGTTTCCTGGAGGTCTATTCACTCCTCGCGATGACCAGATCCAGGTGCCAGACTCCAGCGCCGATGCTGTCCGTGTGGTCCGTTACACGTGCTCACCAGACGAAGCTAAGCTGACGGGGGCAGTATGTTCGAACGCGCAGGGTGAGCCCTGCAAGTTTGACGTTGGTGAAGTGCAGACGTACACCGCTGTGTCGCTGGACACGCTGCGCGCTAAAACGAGTCTGGAGAACCACCTGTCGCTGCTCATGATCGTGGAACAGTTTCATACGATCCTTATGAGCTTTTTCCGGACGCAGCAGTGGTCGTCGACCGTCAATGAGCTGACTAATACCGCGGCATTCGATCTGTCGAATAATGAATCGCTAGTTCTTCTACAGCCGTCATCAGCACTCGGTCATGATCCAGCAATTGTCGCGGGCAATTCGACAGTTCGATCATGTGCAGCGACCGAGTTGTTCGTGGGCAAGTTCTATGCCATGGCGTTTGCGCTTGACATCATTCAGACGGAACTGCTCAAGCGCAGTGTCTTCACCAACAGCAGCAATGTCTACAGGCCGTCGGCTCTCGCTACAAGACGGATACTGGCCCTCCTGCCGAAGACGATCATGCGCATCACGACCGGCGTTCGCTGTATCGAGCGATCTAGCACGACCGGCAACCTCTTCGATCACAACCTTACCGATACCACGCAGTCGACGTGCTACAAGCGCCTGTCGCGTACGCTCACGGGCTCTCCCGTCCTTGGCAGTCCAACTGCGTTTGTTCAGAGTCTATTCACGGGAGACAACATCAACAGTCACGTGACCATGACGTCGAACGGCACCCAGCTGAGTTTACAGCACGCGCTGCTGGGTGGCTTAGCCTCAAATATGGACACGTTCAAGAACGACCGCACGCTGATGACAAATCGCATGTGGAAATTACGTGAAATGACGACAAGTGAGCGTGATGCCGTTACATTACCAGCCATGGCGCAAGCACACAAATACGAGGCCTGGATGCTGGCGCATCTGGCACGCGGCAAGCCGAATAGCGTGATCGACATTGTGGACAACCACTTGGAGGTAAACATTGATCCCAGCTACCCCTTTGATTCACCGATTCCGCTGCACTGCTCAGCAGGTATGGTACTGACGCTACTGCAAGTGGCTTTCTTGGCACTGCTTCAGCGCAACCCATTGCTGTTTCACTTGGGCTGGAACACGATGGTGGGTGGTGACCAACCTTTCAATCTCGCCGTCGCAGAGCTTGGCGCTTATCAATTTATTTCCGAGAACTCGCTCGGCCTTCGGTCCTTGGTCACGTTTGAAGGTTCATTTCAGCGGGAAGCCATGTGGCCAATGTTGCCGATCCTCGAGCAGCACCGACAAGAACTCGGCAACGACGTTCTCGCTGGTCTAGTCCTGAAGCAGCTCAATGCTAGCTTTCAACAGGTTGTCGTCCGAGAGTATCAAGCCGTGATGTATCGCACCACTGGCAGATGCTATATCAACGTCAATCGATCAAATATTCTAGAAGGTGACTCTTTCGACCTCTTGTACCAGAAGCAATACCCGACGTACGCCAGTGTCGTGACCGATCTCATTCAGGCACTCCCGACGTTGGCCGCCGACATGTGGTCAAGCGTTGGACCGATCGAAATCCCAAAACAGTACATCACAGGCACAAACGCGTATCCGCTGGGCGTGTCCACCAGCACTGGTCCAGCAGTGCCATTCGAACAAGGTGCGCTGAAGTACGGTATTATGCGACTCATCAATGGGCTCATTCCCAGCGCAGATTTCATGGATGGGGTGCGTGCATCTGAGAACTGCTACAAGGCTATCGACCTGCGCTACCTTAATGCGACGGTGCGATGCTTCCAGGAAGATGATACGCTAGCCGAACAGTTGACGACCAAGACGGCTGAGCGACTACGAACGCTCCTGTCTGGCAACTGGAGCATCGCTGTCATTCTCAACGTTATCACGTTCTCTGTGGTCATCCTACATGCGATGAAGATTATCAAGGTGTTTTTGGAACTGCGCATGCGTGACTTAACTTTGTGGCATGCCTTCCACGTGCATCTTCAAGGCCCCAACATCTTGCGACCTTGGCAGTTGGTAGTAATGGCAGCCAGCACCATCCCTTTGCTCATTGCATGCCATCTCCCAACCGATCCAACGTTTGTGACCGAAACGCCTTCAAACACAGCACTCTCACAGATACTAGTGGCTCTGTGCTTGTCATGGTTCATTCGTTTGGGAGTCGAGATTGCCGCTTTCGTCATCTCGATCCGATACCCAAATCCAGTGTCGTGGATCATGCTGTCGCGCTTTCGCAACGTATTGCTGGTACCGATCATGTTCATTCGCATTGGTATGCACGAGACGACGTACCAGCAGAGCATATACAAGATGGTCGGCTCGTGTGCCATGGGCGTTGCCTTCGGGTTTTTCGGGCTCGCTTTGGCTTGCCTCTGGCCCTCGAAGACCAAGGTCGGTGATGACGACTGGCTGACGCAGGTGCTTGCCAGCCACCGTGTATCTCGAGCTCGTGTTGGGACCTTGGCCCACTCACCACTTTATGGCTGGAGTCTATCTGCGTTCGCACTGGAAGGCTGGTCGTTGCGAACCCTCCGCGACAAACCCGCGTTGGTACTGGAAGACAGATACGTGCTTAGCGTGTCTTCAGAAGGAGACGAACCTTTCGTGACGCCAATGCGTGCTTCTCAGAAGGATTTGTTCCGTCATCCCCTGGTAACATCCAGATCCGATGGTCGACTCATGAAATCAAAGAGCGCGCGTACAGCAACAGCAGGTGATGTGGACAGAACCATCTCGGCCCTTTTCATCGCTGTCAGTAACGGAGGTCTCCGCGCGAGCAAGCGATGGTTGTGCTTAGTGCTCATATTTGGACAAGCAATCTGGACGTTGGTGTTGCCGATTCGAAACGTTGTGCTGCTGCCGTATCCGAAGTTCCAGGAGGATGGCATGAATTTAACGCAAATGCCGTACGTTGGTCCATTCGCAAACCTCACGCCAGTCGAATTCACCGGGACAGAAATAATGGACATCTTGAACAAGACCTTGCAGATAACGCTGGACAATCCACAAGCTCAGCGCATATTGACCGCAGCGAAATCATTCAAGTACGACCTACTCACACCTGCCTTGTCCGCAGACGAACACGAAATATTGACCAAGTTCATCACGCTGCACGTCCAAGTCTCCGTTTTCCCTCCATCACTTTTCGTGGTCCGGGACGAGTTCGTGTACTTTTCAACCAACGGTGCTTTGGACAATGTGACATACTCTTGCCGGCCCGAGTACCACATCCTGCAAGGCATGCGCTGTACAAATGAGGCTGGGGAGCCGTGCAGGATGGCAGATTGGGAAAAGAACCGGACCAATACTTTTGTCAACTTGACCGATGTGTATCGCGACGGCGGCGTGACGCAGCTAAACACATTCGCACTGAACCACTTGGTTTTCGCGTTCTTTGATCACTTAAATCACTTGTATATCTTGCGAGATTGGTCGGCATACGTCGCCGCCCTACACGCGCCCGATCCCCCGATGAACAACGAGACTGTCATCACCTATGACCGAACGTACAAAGCCGTTCTACTGCCGAACGTGACGGACAAACGCATCTACTCGTGTTGGACGACCGAGACACTGCTCATGGAGAACACCAACTTCTATTTCATTCAGCGAATGCTGCAAACCGAGTTCTTGAAGAGACCAGTCCTAGCATCACAGTTTAAAGTGCGCAACACGCGCCCGTATTACCCCGCTGTCGACGATCGTGTCCACTTGTACGACAACATCAAATTATACATCACGTCGGGCGTGAGATTGCTGTCAAATAATGTCACCACAGCAAGTTTTGCGTCATCACTTTTGAGCAAGAAGCAAGTTATCTCGTCTGCCACCAAATTCACGCCCAGTCGTTTGTACGGTGCAGTCATTGGCGACCCGTACTCAATGATCATGTACATGTCGTGGTATCCTGGGCTGTATTCTTATATTCAAAGCCAGATACTCGCGAATACGACTGCTGAGAGCGAAATGTATCTCGTCGGGTCTCTAAAGTCTGGCATGAACACGTTCCGCGGCGACAACTGGGTCATGTCCAATCGCCACTTCCCGATCCGAGAGCGGATAGTCGAGGATTCGCCCAAGTTATTGACCAAACACGTCAATGAAGACGAACAGATCGCGGCCTGGTTTGGCAAAGCACAAGATCGAGACATTGGTTTGCGGTCGCTCGTGGCCAAGCACCTGGACGATACGCCAGAGAATATGGAGTGTCATGCAGCTCTGTTGTTCATTCTGGCGCAGCATTCCTGGCTCATGGCACTGACCACTGCGCCAGTGTTGACGGACCAAGTGTTTTACTCGACGATGTTCAACACTCGCCAGACAGCGCCGTGGTACCTCGATGCAATGACGAAGATGCAAGTTTTAGGACAAACATCGCTCGGGCAAATGCGTCCGATCCAGTACGTCAACCCGAGCTACGATATGAACGCAGCCTGGCCAATGGTTCCGCTCCTATCCATCTTCCGCGACATCTACAATGCAAGTACAACGACGCAGATGCTGTTGGCACAGCTGAACGCAACGTTTACAGCGATTGTGACCAATAAAGACGGCAAACTGAATCTAAACGTGCGAGATAGTTGCTCTATTGGGACGAAGGCGTACAAAATTCAAGCGTCCGACTCGATTCAGACTATCTACACCAAGCTATACCCAGCGTTCGTTCAGATCGCCGCAGATGTGGTAGATGCCATCCCAGCCATTCACAAAGCTATGCTCAGCGAGGTGGCTCCCGAGGTCTTCATTCGGCGTGAACTGATCGCTGGGACCCAAACGTTCCCTAAGCCTCTTACCACGTGGAATGGCCCTCCCATGCAGCTCAAACACACGGCGCTCAGCATCGGGCTCATGAAGTTGTCAACCAAGAACGTCCCCAAACAAGATGACGTGCGCAAATTGCTGGTGTACGAGCAGTGCTATGATGTCCTTGATCTGCGCTACCTGAACGTCACTACGCGGTGCATGTACGAAGACGGAGCATTTCTTCAAGTGCGCACGTCGAAGGAATCAACACAACTGCGAGTGATGATGTCCGTGTTGTGGGGGTTAGCAGCCGTGCTCAATATCTTTTCGGCGTACGTGGCGATGCTCGTGGCAGAAAAGATTTGGCAGGTGTTCCGACAGACGCGGTTCCGAGACATCAACTTCTTTTTGGCTTTGGATATCAACGCTCAAGGACCTTCAATCGTGAGCCTTGGAGAGATCCTGATTATGACAGCCAGCTGCGCACCGATGTTGCTTGGATATCACCTGCCAACTAACGAAGATTTCATTGATGCAGAGTCGAAGCCAAGTGTCGTGCTTCGCGAGGTCTTGATTGCCCTGTCGCTGACGTGGTATATTCGTCTCGGAATGGAGCTCGCATCCATGTGCATCCACCTGAAAGTCCACAATTTTTGGTCGCTTGTTTTACAAACACGCGCGCGTTACCTCTTCGTCCTCGTGGTGTTCTTAATTCGACTGAATCTGGACATTGGGAACGCGAATTACGACAAAGGCGTCGCTGTCTTCATCGTCACGATCACACTGGTGACATTGGCGAGTTTTTTGCTCAGCGTGGGGGCAAAAGTATTCGACAAGATTCCTGCCAATGGTGGTGATGTGTTTGAACGTGCCATGATGCGCATGAACCTCAACCGCATGCACCACGGCACACTCGGGCAAACGCCGTCTGGTTGCGTGTTGTCCGGTCTGCTGCTCGAGGGGTGGCGAGCAAGTCACGTCGACATCAAAGACAAGCTCGTGCTCACATGCGATGCACAACGCTGCGTACTCGAAATCAACGAAACTGGTGTCGAGGAAGTTCTGCAGCCACCGTTTAAAGCGCTCCAACAATCTGCTGTGATCCAGTAACTGTGACCCTCCAAATCAATCAGACGAGAATGACATTATATATGAAGTAGCTAAACCACACGGCGAAAAGAATGCCGGCTCGGGCACTGCCATGTGGTTTGATGGCCACATGGAGGGACTTTGATCACTCTTTTATTTGCTAAGCAACTGGTTAATCGTACGGTATTTCATCTCCAGGTGTGCAGGAGGCAGTGGTCGGATAAACTTATATTTCCTACGCGAACGACAGCATGATTCACTTTTTCGATTGACTACACGATGTTCACAACCAAACAGGAACTGCTTCAGTAGTTCAACCTAAAAGATTTATTGACTCTCCCCACGACGTCTACCGCAGAAGCTACAAGTCACCACCACGACTTCGCGCACATCTACTTGAATCGGTTGTAGCACACCGACACGGCGTTGTCCCAGTTGCACCAGAACCAGAACTGGCACGAGCCCTTGGTCTTGTACTTGCCGCAGAACGGATCTGGGATCGGCGTTGGCGCAGACGTTGGCGCGGGGGTAGGAGATGGCGTAGGAGCTGGCGTTGGCTTAACAGTTGGCGATGGCGTTGGTGCTGGGGTCGGCGCTGGCGTTGGCTTGACCGTTGGCGACGGCGTTGGCGATGGCACCGACGTTGGCGACGGCGTCGGCGTCGGACGCGAGCCCTGGTACGCGCTGAACACGTTCATGCGGCCATAGCCGAACTGGTTGTTGGGCCACTGGTCGTCGCTCGTGTTGCCGCACACCAAGTTGGTCGGCACGAGACCCGTCTGGTCTGTGGTGGCCGTGAGGCGCTTGAGCACGTCGTTGTACTTGAGGTTTGGCTCACTGCTGAGCAGCAAGGCGATGGCACCCGCCACGTGTGGGCACGCCATGGACGTACCCGAGATGGCCTTGTAGCCGTTGTCGGCATCGGCCCACGCCGAGCGCACCTTGACACCTGGCGCCGAAATGTCTGGCTTGAGCAAGCCCTTGACGGTTGGACCCTTGCTGCTGAAGCTGCCCAAGCCGTCGTTGATGTCGGTGGCGCCGACGCCAATGACGTTCGGGTAGTCGCCTGGCGAGTTGGCGGTGCCGCACGCTGGGCCCGAGTTGCCGTTCGAGAAGACTGGGATGATGCCGGCCTTGTGCCACGCGGCGACCTGGTCCTGGTAAAAGTCTTCGCCCTGGCCGCCACCCCAGCTGTTGCTCACCACGTGAGGCGCCTTCGAGCAGTCTGGGTTCGTGCCGTTTGTGTTGGTTGGACACGTGATGAACTGAGCGCATGCGTTCAGGTCGCTTTCTGGGCAACCCTTGGCGCGGCAGCCCTTGCACGTCATCCACTTGGCACCTGGCGCCACACCGACGCCCTTGCCACCGGCGATGGTGCCCATGGTGTGCGTGCCGTGGCCCTGTGCGTCGTATGGCTCGGCCTTCTTCGCCTCTGGGTCGAACCAGCCGTACTCGCCGCGGAAGTTGCGCTTGAGCGCCTCGTGCGTGCCACGCACGCCCGTGTCGATGCTGCCCACCACGACGTTCTGGCCGAACGTGCCGTCCTGCCACACCGATGGCGCCTGCACGCGCTTGACGCCCCACTCGGCACCGATGAGCTCGGCATCGTCGACGATGACGTCCATGCCGATCTCGGCCGCTGGCTCCTCGATCGACAGCACTTGTTCCGCGCGCACCAACTTGACGGATGGCAGCTCACTGAGCTGACGCACGAGGTCGGCCGACGCATCCTTGACAAACACCTTGTTGGTGATCCAGTACTTCTGGTAGCCAGTGTGGCCTGGGGTCGTGCTCTCGGTGGCCTGCACGAGCAAGTTTTCCACTTCCTGCTGGCTTTCTGTCGTGTACGACTGCAGCGACTCGACCAAGGTCGAGATCTTGGCGGCACGCGTCGTGAAGTCCAGCTCCTCGAGCTTCTCCAGCTGCATCATGGTCGAGTCCTTGAGCACGACCATGACGTTGGCAGAGCCCTGCTGACGCAGCGTGCGGTGGAGCGCAGGGTCGACTGCGGGGCGGCGAGCGTCGTGGAGCTGGCGACTGCGAGCGCGACGACCAACGTGGTGAGACGGATGTTCATGTTTCGTGGTGGAGGCAACTGGTTGCTGGGTGGCTTGCTTGGTGAGTAGGCTGTGGCGGCCGCTGGCAAATCGAGTTGTGGTCGCACTTCGATGCGAGGTTTTTGTTGGTTTGGGAGCTCGAGGAGGACCGCTGGGTACTGGTACGGACGATTGTCGTGTAACGTGCAGCAGGTCCGATACAGTGGTGGTCGAAAGGAAGCATCCGACGGAAGTGTGGCCTCGAGTGTGGGCGTTCGGCGACGAGATGGGACTCCAAACCTCTCCGGGGGAGAGGTCCGTAAGTTCTGGGCTAGTGCGCGGCCGCCCGCAGCGATGGTCATTCGCGATCAGACTTTGTGTGCAAAGTCTTCATCTCGCTGTTATTTGAAACAAACAGATTCCGTTCGTCCATAACACGGACGAAGACGAATGGCGTACTGAGTATTCGAAATGGAGATGTGAGGTCCATTTCGAATACTTGGTACGCCACTTCGCCGAGCGATGGACATGGCTAAACCTATCATTCTGCTTTGGGACGCCTTTAGCGGCCACAGAACCGGGAGAGTCGAGGTATACGCACGCTCAGTCAACGTCGAGCTGATCGAAGTTCCCGCGGGATATACGTGGCGTGGCGCCTTCAACCGACGGATGTCACCTGGACCAAGCCGATGAAAGATCGCATCCGGCAGTATTCGGGGCGGCGGCAGGAAGAGTAAGTATTGAGCAATCCGGCAAACATAGGAGCCACCTACACGAGACGAAACGCTATTGAGTGGGTCGCGGAGGCTTGGAGTGAAGTTCACTCAGTGAACCGCCCGAATCAGGTATTCGCTGCGGGTACTCGAAAGCGAACACCGTAATGCAGTAAGGAAAACTAAGGAACAATTCATTCACCTGGCTATCGTGGTTAAGTTTCAGGTGATGTGTCTGTGGGATCCGAGCAGTCTTTGCCATCGCTTGGTTTAAATGTAAGCCGAAGCATATATCCACACGATGATCAGCTACTCGCGTGTTGTTTGCCGCAAATTGAGCAGCCATTGTGATGTCTTGCATCTGCATCATTTCGTGCGTCTCCAAGATCTTCTTGGGCTCCTGCAGCTCGCAGAGCCGGGACCAGCATAGTGCTTCCATCGGCGGCGCTCCGTCTGCTTCATCCATTGGTGCACCTGCGTACTTTGAAGCTTTTTGAGGAATGGCGCTGACGGGCTCTGTGAATACTTCAGCTTGGTTTTGAAACGTTTCGCGATCCAATCTCCTGAAGGAGGACTACCTGTAGTTTATCTGTCGCCCAAATTCGCTGAATAGATTCTAATGTGCTAACGTCATCTCGATGTCATAATGTACACGAATTGCTCTATGTTGCCTGTGAAGTGCTCGAAGAGACAAAGTTAATGGCGCCGAAAAGACTTCCGGCATTGACCGTGGAGGCTTCGATCATCGAAGCCTACGTGTGAAACGTACGACGAAAAAGCTGAAGAAGCGGAAGACGACGAAGGCGTAGGAGTAGGTACAAGAGAGAGTGAATTTAGAGATCGTTGAAGGGAGAGACCTGGACAAGGTCTAATACTATAAGTGTGTGTATGTGGTAGTTYGTTTAAGATGAACGAGGGAATTCAGGTGACCAAGCGCATGCGCCAGCTTGCGGATATCTATCGGCTGGCCGAACTTGTCAAACAGACCACTACTGTTGTTGTTGTCGTTGTTATTGCCATTGTTGCCGTTGTTCTGGCCATGGTTGTTGCCGTTGTTCTGGCCGTTGTTGTTGTTGCGATCCTGGCGGGGTTGATACTTCCGCGGTTGGTTGAATGGACACTTGTCACGATTATCGTATGGCTGGAAGCGTTGGTGCAGGTTGCCGTRTGGCTTCTTCGCATGGTAAGGCGGCTGTGCCGTATAGGCAACCAACGAGAAGTTGGCAGGCAGCACTGTCCCTTCCTTCACCTCGCCATTGTGAAGATCCCTTTGCAGGTTTCGACACAGGCGCATTGGGTGATTGATGTAACCACAGTACTCACACTGGGCCTTCTGGGGCTTTTTCTTCCCAGGTTCCCCAGCATTGGTGTCAGCTTTCAAAGCTGTTTCACCGCTGGTTTCGGGGCTCTCGTGCGATCCGCGGTGCAATGCATACCGGGCCTTTGCCAAGCCATCACGAACTTTGGCTTCTGTGCACCTGGTGCTGGTCCATGGCACAACTCGGTGCCACAGTGCGTGCAGTGGACTCCAAGACCTGGACAGAGTGCTGGACCCAACATGCTTTTGCGACGGATGTCAGTTGACATGATGGTAAGCAGCAGCTCCTGAGTACCCTGTAATGTGGTGAAGGCCATCACGCTCGATACCTGTATGTGCAGTGCCTCCTCTCGAGTCACGTTACTACTTTCGTTTAGTATTCGTCATCTTGCGGGTTTTTCTTCCGATTGGGGCAATCACGAAGCGATGCCCTGTCTTCTTGCACACGAAGCAGCGTCCACGAAAAACCTCGTAGTTCTTAGCTGGTGCTCCCCCACCTTGACCACTGTTTCTTTGACGATTCAAACCCTTGTGCTTCCTCGCAGCAGCCTGAGAGACATTCTCTTGCTGTTCACGCTTCTTCAGGGTCGTAGGCGGTCTGGCTTGTTGTTTAAGAATGTTTGCAGCATATCCTACGCCTCCTTCGCCGATCTTGCATTTCGCACCATCATTTGATACGTCGGAGACAGCATCTTCACGAGAACAGCTAACGCTTTCATGCTGGCCACCTGAAACGGATGTCGCGACTCGAACACTTGGACTTGATGATCAGAGCGCAGTATGGAAAGTGATCATTCTCTGAGAGTTAGAACTGAGGGGCACATGCAATCAACAGTACTCTAGAAGCTACAAGAATGCTCCACAGCTGTCTTGAGAGATGCGAGTCCAGGTGTACGTACTGTCCATGATGTGTGACGTGGATGTTATTAACAGAGACAATTGCGCTCGGAGCGGCACCGACCAGCTCACGCGACGAGTACACACGCAGCAGTCGCAGTGTCCAGCGTGTCCGGTCACAAGATGTGTGGCTCAACAGGCAATGAGCTGGTGCGGAGATGTTGACCAACCGCCCAACATGACACCAGTCGCGAAGGTCAACACATATATAATGCAATAAGTTCAGAGAATCGATTCTGAGTTGTCACCAACGAAGCACGGCGACATCTGAGATGATTCATTGCAAGAAATTATAACCTGACAATCTCGTCGAGGTCCATGCCAATTTTGTTGCTCGTTTTCTTGCACGACAGCTTTGGCGCGAGCATGGTGCTGCGTCGTTCTGAGCCATCGCCATCGACATGGTAGATCAAACTTTGTGGACAACATGCGCATATCTCACTCGGTACAGCTCATTCCACAACCTCCCAGCATCAGCAACGTCTCCAGCACGCTCTGCAGCAACATCAGCCACGTGACCACTATGAATATCTCGTGTGTGCGCTCAACTCTGTCTGTTCGGCGCACACCCTGCTCAAGCCAAGCTGCTAGCCCATGTCACCGCTGGGAAGGATGAAAGCGTCATCCTTGTAGCGACTTCAGCTACCACGCCAGCGGTGGGTGGGAGAAGCAGGTGGAGGTGTCGGACAGCGTTCCATGTGTGGCTAGCCTCATGAAGCCTGGTGTCAACCTGCAAAAGACGATCGTTCAAGTGCTGCAGGATAAGAGCCACCGGCAAAACCTAAAAAGTAATCTGCGGTGCCTAGAAACTGGCATCGCATCTGAAAGTGGCAAATTACCGCAGTTGACAGCGATTAGAGCCAATGGCCCCAACCCTGCCAGACTGCGAGGGCAGACGCCAACCAAACAGCGATCAGTCCCAGTGCTCCCCCCCGTCGTCGTCGTCGTTGTCTGTCAGTGCGGGCAGTGAAGCTGTTCCAGTGCCCCGGATCGTGTGCGTTGCAGCAGGTTGCGGTTGTTGGAAGCGTCCGCTGTTCGCGCTTTGGCTCGTGCGCCTCGTTGGTAGGCTGCTGCCCTGTTGGCGTCCGTTGTTCGCGCTTTGGCTGCATGCGCTTGGTTGGCTGCTGCTGCGTCGTTCGTTTAGCTGCGGCCGTGCGATGGTGCTGTGCTGCGCTTTGTTCGGTGCGTGTGCGTGGCGCACGATAAACGTACATGGTATGCGGTGTGGTGTGGTGTGCTGTGTTGTGTTGTGGTGTGCTGCTGTGTTGTGCTGTGCTTTTGTGTTGTGCTGTGCTTCTGTGCTGTGCTGTGCTGTGCTATGGTATGGTATGGTATGTGTTCTGTAGCAAGCAATTGTGCAAACAAGATCGGAGATGCGCTGTCGTATGAGGGTTTATCGCCAACGTTGGTCTGGTGCCCTTACAACAGTTGATGGTCCGGCACATGGCGGGATGCCAGAGAGTCGTGAAGGGACTGTCAGGGGCTACCAGATCATCGCCATGTGCGATCCGCTGACGACACCGCCTCCATCTCCGCCACCACCAGGACCCAGCTTCACACCATCACCATCGCCCATGTCTACGGGCATGTGGCCACCATTGCCAACTCGGGTGTCGCCCCCGACGTCTCCTCCCAGGCCAAAGTCCACGTCGCCTCAGCCTCCAACACCCCCGCCGCCAATGCCTCCCATCTCACCCCCACCAGCCACGCCCCCACCAATGCCTGACCAGCCTCCAGTGAGTCCATCAGCTTCCTCGGCCGCAGCCACCGAAGACACCGAGGAAGTTTGGCTGTCTTCTCGAGAAACGAAGAGGTGGGTGGTTTATGAAAGCGATGATGAATATGAGATTGATGAGTGGTTGGATTATGATTTGGAACCCGACAATTTTTTGTGGGTTGGCGGCGACGTTACATGGAAGCCAGAGCGCAACTTACAGAGGCATAGGCATCTCTGTCAACTTGCGCGCAATTAAGGGAAACAATGCGAAAGATTCCACTCCAGCGATTTTTCATTCGCTACAACAGACCCTTTTGCGCCGGCGACTGTGGTTTTATGACCATGCGCCACGCGTGTGAAGCACTCGGGTTGGTTGGGGTGATCACTGATGAGGATATCGCAAGCTACATCGCATCAGGGTGGACCAACTACGAGATTGACTACACCAAGGGTCTCACAAGGAAACAAATGCGTGGGTTCCGAACTACGACCAAGTTTCCAGTGGATATCTCAGGTTTCAAGAACCGTAGAGCTAAAGGTACAAACAAGCTGAACCGTTGCCTGTCTTTGGTTTGTGAAGCGCGTGTCTATATTGCTGGGGACTCTAACATCAAGGGGGTGAGGTATGCCTTCGCCATTCGTTGTCATGGCGGTGTAGTGTCGGGAATCGATCAGGTCGCGGTCTGGCGCCCCATTCACAGATTTGAGGAATGGGTCGTGAACATTGGATTTGTCTGCAACCTTCAGCGCTCTTCGTAAGCTAAGAATATTTTTGCATGCGTGATATTTACAAGTTGCAATTAATCAAATGACAATGCAGGCCCTACATGGCGAGGTCTTCCGCGTGCCAAGCTCTCCCAGTCCCAGCGTTGAACGGGCTCCAACCAATTAATTGAACGACCAATTGATGGACGACATGTGGTAAAACCGTCTGTGAGGGCTGGTAATGATAACGCTCTCGTTTGGTGTAAATATCTTTGAAAATCTTGTTGTAGGTTTCCACGGAGTTGTTGATCGTTGCGAAGCCTGGTCACGTGTGAAAACATTGCCAGCGCAAAGTTCCGAGTTCAGCCATTGCTCGATGAAGTACGTGGTAAACGAATGCAGACCAGGTGAGGTGCACCAATGAAGTTTGGCTTGCGATATCTGATCGTGATAATCGTCTTCGTTCGCCGCGTAGTGCAAGGCATAAATGCTTAATTTTTCTTTTGACCTCTCAGATGATGTCAACATCGACAGTCGCTTCTTCACGTTCATCATGACATGGAAAAAGCACATGTGGTACTTACACCCGCGTCCCAGAATCGCTTGAGTTGGCACTATCGTCCGTTAAGGCGCTCACTGACCATGTCCATGTACACATCACTCAACATTTTCAGTGCTTCAGCGTGATGCCAGTGCGTTTGTTGTGATAAAATGAAGAATGCGACCGGGAAAGGGTACGGCAGATGTCACTAATGCCCATAACAAAACCTGGATAAGTCAATCGGTTCGTTTTGTTGGTCGCATCCATATGCAACTCAAACGTGGCCGGATCTTGCTGCAATCGGCGGATCGAAAACTCCGTGTTAATTCCAAAGCCCAGAGCGTTGTTGTCGTCACCTCCGTCTCCTACAATGGGATTGCCTATGTCATCCAGCTGACAGGCGAAGGTGAACGCGTTGTTTACCGAGTGCTTTGATGACCACTGAGTGTTCTTCAACTTGTTTACAGCGTCGTGCTCATATTCCTGCTGCAGCAAGTGGATGCACTTTAACGGACTTGCATGCGGTCGATTTCTTTTATGAGTAACTTGCTAATGCCGTGCAGCGCATTGCATCTCTCTTCTTCAGCGTGTCGCCCAGCGTAAGCCAACGTTATTGGCTCTAATGGATTGGTCGTACTTGTGTCTTCGTACATGCTTGCCTCAAAACCGCATGCCACGTGCGTGCGGCACTCCCACGAGGAGTATGGCGTGCCGTTGGCTCCCTTCGAATTGTACTCATGTCGATATCGTGCGCGTTTGTCCCTGAACGCCCGAGCTGCCTGTTTGCTGCAAAACCGGTCCACTTCGTGAAATTCCGTACCCTCATCGACTTCTATCATATGTGAATAGAGGCAAGCATGAGCATCGTCGTATTTGCGAGCGTGTACCGTGTCAAGATGCTGTAATGACGCTTGTTGCTTGCAACGACGCTGCAATGAGTATTCGTGTCTTGGAGCACTTGTCTCTGCGACGTCGAAAGCTTAAGTGGCTGCTCGAATAAAGCACTCACTCGCCCTTAAGCACTCAGGCATGGCTTTGCCTTGGACCACTGTCGCGGCAGCAGCACTGGCTCGCCCGTCATCATTTCCGTTTCCTGCTACGTCGCTGGAGTTGGTTTCTGCTCGAAATAACTCATCCTTTTGCTCTGACCTGCTCCAAAATGAGCTCACACGATTCTTACGGCAGCCAAGTCGATGGGCCTCTTGAGGCACGCTTGTCACCTCCCATGGGCTTTGATGCACTCGCTCACCGTACCAATTATATTGCTCTTGCGAGTACGCTTCGAATCTTTAGTGGCCTGCTTGCATTAGCGGATATTTCTTTTGCTTTGAGACGCTTACTGCGTCATTCGATTACTTGGCGCCCAACCGTTGCCTCATGTGTTCCATATCTGTAAATATGATGCAAATCATTGGGAATGCAGTGATTATGCTTAACGAAGTGGTAGCAAATCTCCTCTATTTCCCAGCACGCGTTGGAGCGGCATTCGTGAATTTGCGACCTCGTGGGATGACGTTCGGGGTTCCATTTACACTCTGTGCATTTGCGCTGGCTGGTGTCGGTGATTGCAGATTGAAGGCAGGTGTCCAGAGCTTCGAGCGCCTTTTCCATGCCCTTCACCTTCGCGATGATCCATTCGTATCCTCGTTGTAGTTGTCTGTCTGCCGGTTAGGTCTTGCAATCTGCAGAATATGAGGATGCCAGGCTGTTAAACTGCCATTGAATGGGAACCAGTGCTTCCCAGCTGTGATAATGTGTGGTTGCGGGTGACAGTATTGTTAGTACGCCGTCAAGTTGTGGATGGTTTGTGCGGAAGCCAGGCGCGCTGTTGTTTTCATATTTTTTGCCAAATGTCAGAAATATTTCTAGTGTTTAGACACGTTTCCCATTATCAAGTGACAAATCCCATTTCTCGGTTTTTATTCGTTTTTGAGGTGATGTCAAGAGCCACCCTGCCGACAAGCTGTACGCCTGATGCATGAACACGTAGCACATCGAAGAGCTCGGTGTCGCGCCGTTTCAAGGCGCCCTGGACAAAGCAGACAATACCACAACATGCGAAGAGTTATTCAGCTTAGTCGGCAAGCTGTGGTCGGTGAGCGAGGCTGTCCGTAAGCAAGGCCAGTGAAATATCCACTTCTCTCTGGCACCTTCTCAAGTGTCATCAAAAACGCTGGTGAGCGGATCCTTCTTCGCGCCCCGGTGTTCTTCCAAGAAGCCGAGATGACCTCAAAACACTCAAGGCGTACGTCAATTTCCGCATGGTTCACGATAGTATTATTGGTGGGAAAAATTTCTTTCCGAGTTGAGTGCATATCGAGTTTGTTGATTTTGTATGGTATCCGAGTGCGCAGATCGAGTTTATTGATTTTGTATGGATTATCCGAGTGCGCAGCGGCTACCCGAGCACGTGACGGAGCTCGAGTACATGATGGAGTTTGTCATGAACTGATATATAGATGGATGCTGCGTCTGCATGGTCGGGCAACCTACACCTTACGTGCGATCAATCTGTGGGCCGAGGCCTATGGTATGATAGTGATTGCGGTGGCCAGATCTTCCACTTCCATGAATAATGTGATGCCATTTCCGAATTCGACCTTCCACTTGTAGATTTCCGTCGCGCTAACGTGGGAGACAGCACGGCCGGCACAATTTTCGTGAAGTTCATTGTCATCGCCATGTTGCGTTTGGAACTCTTTCAGCACTCGTCACTGTAGGGGAAACGCTGGCTCGTTCATCAGGCGTTCAATTTGACGATCCGAATCGAAAACGCGGACTTGGCTAGCTATATCTGCAAAGTGTGGAGCTGTGTTATTGACGCGGTATTGTCTTCGCCATCGATCGTTCGTGCGTGATTTGGACGCTTGGAAGCAATGCCGCAGTCATCGCAGCGACCGAAGGCATTGGTCCTTCGCAGACATGACCAAAGTCACAGCCATCAATCTGAGCTGAGTGTTTGATAAGTGCGGGAACTGTTATATTCAGAACCGTTCTGGCACAACAAGCCGAACGTGACGCCGAATGTTCGAAGCCGGTGTCATCAGTGGAGAGGAATCAAAATCTGAAAACTGGGATGAATGACTGAAAAATGGGGAGTGTCACTGCTTTGAGATGGAAAAGGAGCAAAATCTCACCTACTACTCTGCCCAGTAATTGTTACTACCTAATTCGAATGGCTTCCATCGAACGCGCTCGCGTTGAAGTTTTTCCCTCCCTCTCATTCTAGCCCGTCATAAGTGATCGAGACGCGCGGAATGGCTTCGAAGCTGCTGTCGATGGCCGGCACTTTGAGAACAGCAGAGAACAACAGCAACCACGAAGAGAGCGACAGCATGGTCGGCACGCAGGCAGACAGCGAGCAGCGCAGAGGGATCTGGGAAGAGCTCTTGCGCCGCAGTGACGATGGCGTTCTTCAACCAGGTGAGCGCACACGCGTGCGGAGGTCTTCAACGTATCTGCGGAGATGACAAGACAATTCGCCTACGCCACTGGAGCGCAATAACAACGCCGAGGTCTGCGGCCCGATCCGATCTCCAACGGACGTTAAGGTAAAGGGCCCCCCCCCCCCAGCCTTCGAGGACGGAAGAAGATCGATTGATCGACGACGCGCAAGCTTCGCACCATCAAGGTGACGGAGCGAACAAACCAGCGCCGAATTGCAGTCCTGCGGAACGTCACGAAAGGAACAGTATCTAATCTCGTACTCCAGGAGTACATCCGCCCAGCAAGTGTCAAAACGACTCCTCTTCTGAGCGAGAAACACAAGTTAGATATTGCCTTGGCTTCAATAAGCCATGCGAGGAAGGCAGCCTCGAGTTCGACGGCATGATGAATGCGATCCACATGGATGAAAAGTGGTTGTACATGAAGAAACGATAAGACGATCGGTCAGCGCGTGTACCTCGCGACGGAGCAGGACGGACTGTCGAAGGAGGCGACGCCAACCAAAGCCGTCCAGAGCAAGTCTCACATCACCAAGGTGATGTTTTGATGTGCCGTGGCCCGTCCTCGAGGTGGATGGGACGGCAAGATCGGTATCTGGCCGTTCGTGGAGAAGCGCGTTGCGCTCCGTGACAGCAAGAACCGCAAGAAGGGGGCCATCGAGACGAAGACAATCCTGTCAACAAGAAGACCTCGCGCCCATTTCTGCTGGAGAAGCTACTCCCCGCCATCCGTGAGAAGTGGCCCGAGCAGCCATCTCCACAGGTGCTGTTCCTACAGCAGGACAATGCGTCTCCGCACGTCCACCCGCAGGACAAGGAGGTTGTTGAGGAGCTTGCGTCGCTGCAGCTGCAAGATTGGTGCGTGCAGCGGCGACAGCAGCCGGCGCAAAGTCCTGACTTGAACGTGCTGGACCTGGGCTTCTTCCACAGCATCCAGACAGTCCAAGACTAGGAGGCGCCGCACACCATTGACCAACTGATCGCCGCGGTCACAGCCGCCTTCGGGGCACTGGGCCGCCACGCTCAACAAGACATTTCTAACCCTTCAGAGCCGAATAGAGCAAATCATCCACGAGCTCGGTAGTAATGATCTGAAGCCCCCGAGACTCCTGTCCGAGCGACGCGACCGTGACGGTGCTCTGCCGTGGACACTCAAGTGTGATCAAGAAGCATACGACAAAGCTAGAGAGATGTTGTCGCGTGACGAGGAAGGGAGAGCGCTCGGTCGCTGAGCGTGACGAGGAGGGCGCTATATCGCTGAGTTTGGCACTCTGGGGTCAAAAACGTGGGCGCTTTTGCCTTTTTGTTTTACTGAACCTGGCACATCGTGTCATGGCCTGTCAAGCCAATCACCAACCTGTCAATAGAATAATTCGGGTAGTATTACATTGGTCAAGAAGGGGCGGGGCTGAAGCGCATGGAAGAACGCATTTCCGGAGGTGGAATGGCTAAGTGAGTCGACGAGGAAAGACGCATTGAAGAAGGTGCAGTCGACAGCTGCTCTGGTCGGTTACTCGGACGAAGTGGAGACGTTCGATGTGGACGAGAATAAGGCATAACCTGTTGATAGAAAGGCATGGGAAGTCCCATCAGCTAGTGCAAACGCATACAACTACCAAGGTGCAAACCAGATCATCATCCCGATTGGCTCCGTGCAGAACCCGCAAATTTAATGACTCTTTCCATCCAGCACAGAATTTCGGTGGCCTTGGCGTCGTCGCCACTTTGCTGTTGGATCTCGTCTCACAAAAGGAAACTGTTGAACAGGCAGGAGATCACTCTCAGCTTCGACAACGACGGTAAGTATTACGATGAGGTCGGCTCGACCCGCAACTGGTAGTCAGACACTGACAATGCCGAATTCGACAAGCGAGCTCAGTGCCTCATCGATCAGTACTCGGTACTGCCGATGGAAGACGACGTAGGCACCATCGTGGCCAGTAGTAGATGCAACACGAGAACCCCCCCTGTCGCCGTGGAGATGATTTTGGTCCATCGCCGACGTTTGGTGGCATGAACCTAGCACGAACCGCGTACAAAGTGTACGCGAAGGAAAATCCTCAGAAGCTGGAGGAATTTAGTATGACGGACGAAGAGGTGGATCAGCTGTTCTTCCTGTCCGCAGCGCGTCGTGGAGTGGAACGTTGCATGAACGAGGACATCCACAAAGATGATGGTGACTTTAATACTGATGCTGTGGACACATACAAGCAACTCTCAAGTAGTTTCATCGACACCAAGACGGTCGGTCACACCTCAGTCGGTCGTGAAGCCGGTCAGATCTGTATCCAATGTGGCGTAAAGCACAGTCTTGAACTCCTTCTTCGTCCGATACAACGGCAAGTCAATACGATTGAAGCACGCGTGGCTGCGAATGTACTGACTTGTATTGTACGAAATGCCCTTGATTGTAAATGGACAAAGTCGACCATCGTAACTCGTTAGCCCCTTGAAGCCCGCCAGCGGAACTCGCGAAGAGCCTGTCGCAAATTGTAGCAGACGCCGCTTGTATTCGTTCGGCATTTCATGCACGACCTCCCAAAACCAACGCAGGACGCGGGTGCCGTTAAGGTTCAAAGAGTTGATCGAGTGCTGTTGCCAGTCGTCCACGTCGATTTCTTGGGTGCCACACATCAAGTAGTTGAACTCTTCATGATCGAATAGCATCAACAGATGGGGCGGCATCACTTCGTAGATGCCTTTTAGGAAGACGTAGAGCTGGTCAGACACTCGCTCGAACACCATGTACTGGAACTTGCGCTCGAGGTACTGTAGTTTGTTTTCATCTGTGACTGCGATATTCTCGCCATCTGGAATGAGCTCAATCGTCACCATCTCGTCTCCACGTTGCTCTGTCACGATGAAGGCGAGGCCGAGAACATCAACATTACTGTTGTGCTTGATCCACAGCATGCTGCGATACACTTCTGGATCCAGTGATTCCAGGTCTTCAAACGTCACAGGAATACCAAGAATGATCTTGAGCAGTGGCGTCGCAAAATGGAATCCCCAGACAGCGCCTTCGAGAAGAGCACGCCCGACGAGACGTCCAGCAGCGAAGAAATACGACAACTCGTCATCAATGCTGCTCAATTGCGGGCTGGCATTCAAGTAGTAGGTTTGATCCACGCGATTCGTGCACTGGAACAACCCAATCACTGGATCGAGAAGAGTTTCGTTCATGAGCAGAAACCACTCGCGGTGCACGCCCCCGGCATCGACGCCGCTTTCCTCCAAGAAGTTGATGCGCATGATGGATCGGATATTTTTCTCCTGGATACACGAAATGTGCTCGACTGACTCCTCGAACATGAAGTCGCGGTGCACCGATAACTTGAGAAACTCGACCTCAGCTGGCACCAGAGCCGATGCGGTGGTCACGACAAAGTGCGCCAAGCGCGTCGGAAAGTCCTTGCTTGCAGCGTCCTGCACTTCACGCATGCGCTCAATCGCCTCCAGCGCATGCCCCAACGGCGAGGCCGCTGCATTAACCGATGCCACGGGCTGCAGCTCCATGGTAGTCGCTTTGACTTCGTCTGACAGCGACATGACTTGGACGCGCTCGACATTGTTCGCTGATGCCAAGTTCGGGGCAGCATCACTCGGGCGAGTAAATCGGACGACGACGGCCGGACTCAGGGACTCGACGCCGTTGTCAACACTGGCACGGTACCAAAACATGCGCCCATGCAGGTCGAGTCGTCGTGTCCATTCCTTCCGCCGCCTAGAGGCACGAACGAGGAAATTTAGACCACAACAAGATCTCATCCGCTCCTTTGCAACGAATTCTTGACCTGACTCGCTCTCTTCGCTTGTCGTGGTGGCCTTGATGCACCGCAGATGATGGCAACTCGTCCAGATCGTCTTCGTCTTCTGGTTGAGCCGACGTCTTGCGCTTCAAGAACTCAAGTAGACGCGATCGCCTCGAGAGCACCTCTGGCTCCTCCGTCTCCCGTGGCAAGGCATCGCCACACAGCGTGCAGTAATGCAGTCGCTCAAAGTTCTCGAACGCGCACGTTGGACACACCAAGAACCCATTCTCAGCATCGCTAATGGAGGGCACCAAGCACCATCGATCCGTCAGAACGCCAGGACGTCAGTCACTCGACTCCGGAGACTTACCGAGTGGCAGCATCGATGCGATGTTCCACGGATTCGCCCCTACATACCCACGCGCGCTGTCAGACACACAGCCACATCTCGTGACAAGCAGCGACGTACGACAGCAGCGGCGCGTTGAGGTCGGAGCGTCGGCGGCGCTTGCTCGAGCACAGCCACACGGCCGCGAAGATGACCGACATGACCACGATCAGCATGAGCTGGTAGACATACGCCGAGTCGTCCATGGCTGCTCACGGCCCCCACCGCGCGTGTGCGCTTGAGGCAGCAGCTCCTGAAATGGCGGTCGCTGCTCGTCGCCCGTGGGTTCCCGCGGTCGGTGGTGGCGCACCCCGTTGTGGCCCCTCGGTATGTACCGAGCCATTTGAATCAGCCGTGGAAGACATGGAAGGCCCGTGACCGACACGGAAGCCACTGCAGAAGCGCAAGGGACGGGATGCGAGCACACCAGCGCTATGCGACATCCACGCCCCGTGGCCAGGCCCAGGCAACACAAAGCAATCCAGTCGCGCACACCCCCAAGAGATCCATTACATCTTGTGAA
This sequence comes from Lagenidium giganteum, assembly GCA_002286825.1. Lineage (NCBI taxonomy): Eukaryota > Oomycota > Peronosporomycetes > Pythiales > Pythiaceae > Lagenidium > Lagenidium giganteum. The sequence goes on along the minus strand of NSDO01000052.1, from coordinate 290,960 downwards.
GCAGAGCATGAGACCACGGGGAAGGAAGTCAGTGTGAGTCGCAACTGCCGAGAAGGCGATGCAATGCATCGTGCCATGTCGCGCGATTAATGGGGCATCGCACTTTGGCGCGCCAAAAAGTGGCACTGTGGTCAGAGCGTGGAATGGCTCTGCCGCTGACCACATCGAGACGACCGCACGAGCAGCCGCGATCCGACCGCAGCCTCAACGTCGAACCGACGGCGCCAATGACACTGGTGCATGTACGTTGGACGGTTTTGTGGGCCTGTGCTTGTGCGTGCGTGGTCCTGGCGGTGCCGGGCCGTGGTTGCCTTCTTGTGCGTGACATGTCCTGACGGTCGACATGGTGGGTGCATGTTTGTATTTTCAGCGGATCAGGAACAGCTGGGAGCTCACGCTGCGCTGCGCCATCGCATCGGACAAAGCGCAGCAACGATGCCGCTCATGCTGCAGAGCACACGCCCGAGTGGCCGCATTGGCGAGATGCAGACCTTTGCGCTCACGTCGCCGCCGCCAACGGTGGACTCATCAGGCGTGTCATCCACAACGACAGTGCGCAAGCGACAGTGGAATCGACCGCCAACTGCGCTGCAGCCGCCAACTCAATCGTCGTCGTCGTCGTCGTCGTCCAAGACGACGCATGTCACGCCACGACGAAGCGCCATTCGCGAGCCGCCAGCGTCAATGCCACAACAGTCCGTGGCAGAGCGACCTCGACCGGCGTCTGCAGCGGCAACGTCCAGTCGACGGAGCATCGGCATATCGAGCAGCACTAGCAGCAGTCCAGCACTGTCGCGGATGTCGACCGCGAGCCTCCTTCCTGCAGACTCGTTGTATGGTGGCGGCAAACCAGTCAAGAAGAGCGTGTTCATCACGTCGCTGCCGCCGACGAGCGAGTTTTCGATGATGACTTCCGTCGCGCCAACGCGCGGTGGAACGACCTCGAAAGTCCCGACTAGCCCACGGCTATCGCAGGCTAATGCGGTTGCTGCTGGTGGAGCCAAGAAGAAGAACACGGCTTTTGCGGATGATAGCGAAGGTGGTCATGCAGCGGCATCGTCGGCACTGGCGGCGCTGGCCAACTCGCAACACGACGTCCAGCTACGCAAGTCGTTCTACTTGACGTCCGTCAAGAAGCAAGACGTGGATGCTGACGATATCCGTCCGCTCATTGAAATCGCCTACTGGTCGCCCTTCCTCGAGGTCCGCCGTGATGCTGCGGCAGCACTAGCGTCGCTTACTCGGAACGGCGCCAACCTCGAACTGTTGTCGCAACTGGGCACGCTTGGGGCGCTTATTTCGATGCTCAACTCGTCCGAAGACCGCATCGACCCTAGCATCGCCCGCGACGCAGCGCTAGCGCTGGCAGCCATGGTCAAGCTGCAGAGCGTTAAGCTCAAGCTACTGCAGGCGCCTGACGGCATCGAATGCATCTTCTCGCTGCTTCACTCGACAGATATGAAGTTGCGACGCACGGCGTTCGAGATTATCAACAACCTCGTGACTGTCGAGGACCTACGTCAGGCTGTGGCCAAACGCGAAGGATTCGCCTACATGCTCGACTCGTGCACGTCCAAAGACTCGCGCATTCGCTGCCTGGCCGCCACCATCCTGCACCAGCTGGCGTTGTGCCGCGAGAACCGATTCTTGTTCTACCATTCGACTCACTTCCAGACTTTGGCGGACATCCTGCACGACCCGTTCATGGAAAAGGACTTCCAGTTTCGCCGCGAGTTGCTCAGTTTCATCCATTTGCTGGTGGTTGAAGAAGAGAACGGCCGCAAGTTTGTCGAGCTCAACCTCATCCCGACCATGCTGTCAATCCTGGACTCGCCCAAGACCAACCTTCAGATCTGCTTGCTTGTTGTCTCGATTCTCGAGGCACTGGCCATTAATCGGAAGAATCACTCAGCTTTGTTGGCAGCTGAGGCACTACCGCGCATCGTGCACTTGTGCTTCTGCAGCAACCGTGGCGTACACGCTGTTGCAGGGGAGAGTCGCAAGACCGTTGCTGCCTTGCTTCGACGTCCGCGCACCGCTGGTTCTGGTCGTAATAGTGTCAGTAGCAGCATTGTTGGATCTGCGCGCTCGAGAGTGCGATCCAGTGTGTTCACGACGATCGGGCTAGAGCAAGGCACTTCCACGAGCGTCAGCGGGTCCGTCGTTGGTAACGCAGCCAACGCCTCAAACTCGTTGCTGTCATCCGAGATCAACGCAATCCTGCGTCCGGCGTTCATGATCTTTTGCGAAATGGCCAAGAACCCCGTGAACCGCGAACACATTATCCGCTCCAAGCTCGTCGACTACATCGCCAGCAAGAACCTGTACGCTTCGTCCGATAAGCGCGTCCGCCGGTCGGTCATCACGTTGCTTACTTTTCTTATCTGCAAGGAGCGAGAACGTGAAAAGCGGACGCCATTACGCGACGAATCGTCCCGAACAGTGCTTGGAGCGCCGGACAAAGGCACTGCAGCTGCTGTTGCAGCAGCCAGCGCGACCGCCACCGCCACTGCTCAAGCGAACGGCCTGCATCCGATGTGGCATGAAGCTGAGTACAAGCACTACATCGAGCTGCTGGCGCGCGGCATTGTCAAGTGCTTGTTCGGGATCTTACACGGCAACGACTTCAGCATGAAAGTGGATGCCATTGGCGCCATCGCGCAGCTCACCGAGGACGAGAACTCTCGGATCACCATGTGCAAACCACAGCTACTGCATGCGCTCAAGGAGTTTGCGTTCCATCCTCTGGTGCAGACGCGCTTCAACATCGCGAAAATCATTGCCAACTTTGCTGAGCGCCCCGAGAACGCCCTGAAACTCGTGGACGAAGGCATGTTGGCCATTCTCGTCAAGTACGTCTGCCCCATCTCGCGCAACAACGAGGTTTTGTATGAGGCTACGCGTGCGATCGCGGCGCTGTCCATGGTCCACGTCACCCGCGGGAAGCTGGTCGAGTGTGGTGTGCTCGGCACGCTCATTCAGTTTTGCAAGGCCGCGAGCACGTCGCCGCAGGTGCATGCGTACGCGCTCACAGCCATTCGCAATCTACGGCATGACGCCGCTGCTCTGCGGATCCAAGCCATCTACCGCGGCTGGCACGTGCGGATCCACCACGCTCGCTCCATCATTCAGCGCAAACGACGTGTCAAGAAGATGACGTCCATGCGCATCATCAACCACAACAACGAAAAATCCATCGCCAGCGTCATGGAACGCTTTGTTGCTCCTTAATGGTCGGGGTCGATCACGATGTCCCGTGAATCCACGTTTCGCGTCGCGCATTCTAGGTCGAGTACTTGCGCGTTTCAACAGGGAAGCTCACTTCGATGAGGCCATCAATACCTGCCGTCATGGTCTGTGCATCCGTACGAATCCACGTCAGTGCATGAAGCAACGACAGACCCCACCGAGGCCCATAGTGCACGTACGCTGTTGGCTGGCACGGGACCGACGCCCTCCGGGGTGCCTGTGATGATCATGTCGCCCTCTTCGAGCGTCATAATGCGACTGATGTACGAGATGAGGAACGGGATCTTGTGCACCATGTCGCTCGTGCTGCCGCGCTGCCGCAGCTCATCGCCCACCTTGAGCCAGAGCGTCAGGTCATCTGGCGCTGGCACTTTGGCCTTGGGAATGAACTCGCTGATGGGCGTGAACGTGTCGTTGCCCTTGGCCTGCGTCCACGGCAGTCCCGCGCTCTTGGCCTTGTCTTGCAGCGCACGCGCCGTCATATCGATGGCCAGCACCTGCACAGCACCGATGCATTCATCCATCAGCCACGCGTCATCTCGGTCAGGCTCGTGCAGTACGCGTCATCTCGGTCAGGCTCGTGCAGTGCATGCATTCTTACATATCCAGCCACGTGGTCCATGCTGTCGCGCTCCGGAATGTCGCGCCCGCCCTTTCCGATGACGACGCCCAGCTCCACCTCGTGATGCACAGCGCCAATGCCTGGAGGCAGCAGCACGCTGCTGCCTTCACGGACGTAGCTGGTCGTGGGCTTGAGGAAGAGCACGGGCTCCCGTGGCGCTGCCTTGGCGCCCATTTCGCGGGCGTGCGCCTCGTAGTTCTTGCCGATGGCGACGATCTTTTTGCTGCAATGCATCCCCAGCTCGTCAGCGCATCGTTGCATGCGCACGGGCTGTCTCCAGGCCCAGCAGATCGTACCCAGCGTCAATCAAGCGACGGCCGCTCATGGTGGTGCTGATGCTGATGGTGATCGAGTGTAATAGTGACATTTTTATCGGAGGCACTATTGTGATAATGGTAGTGGGCGTATGTCACTGTGCTCGGTCGTCTGTGACGTGCGCGCTTGACGCATCTTTTCATGCAACGCTTTGGTTTCTTGGCGAATGCGCCGTCGTTCCGCTTCCAATTGCTCTTCGAACGATGGTTTGCTACCAGGTATCGAGACAACTGTGTGAGCACTGGCGATGCAGGAGTGTAGGCTGCAGGCGTGTACTTTACCTGGTTTGTGAGGTGGTCGGAGGAGCTGGTGGCACGGCAGCTGGAGCACCATCGACTGGTGCCAGTGATGGCTCTATTGGAACCTCACCTCGACGTAGCTCTTCGAGTGCACGTGCTTTATTGCGTTGTGCTGCTCGAGCATTCTCCAGGTAGATTTCATGTGCATTCAAGTTGGGCGCAGATGCCTTCTTGGCAGCTTTCAGCTCCGGCTTCTCGGTAGTGACCCCCAGAAACATAGGCGGTGCATTCCTTTCCATATGGGCACGGTCCCTATTCTTCTTGGCAGCAGCCTGAGCAGACGTACGGACATGGTATCAGTGAATTTGAGATTAGTTCTCTGTAATCGACACCACTTACTTGGTTTTCAAAGAACATTTGTCGTGCTACTTGATCAGGCTGCAGCATTGGTTGGCGCTTCTGGTAGTCATTAGGCGCAGAGGAAACCGGCGGTCGATTGATGGCAACTGGTTGGTTGAGCGCGGCAGGAATAAAGGGAGGGATTTGCTGGTGCTGATTGCTCTGCCGGCGATCACTGGCAACAATGCCGATGCCCTCCAGAATTTGCGACTGCTCCACTGACATGACGCTCAGAAACTTAAACATGTGTTGGCACACATATCGATGTGCGAGGATTTCCTTGACTGCTGGACGGCGCTATCCTCACGAATTAGTTGCAATCAATGGCCACATGCACACGATAACTCACATCGGGTTGCTTCGCAAGCAATTGCATGACAAGTTGATTCATTTCTTGCGGATAGTAATCTGGTAGCGGCACTGGGCTTTCATTGACGATCTGTAGAACTACAGCACCAAGCGCCTTCCCATTGAACGGTGGTGTAAACGTGGCGAGCTCGTACAGAATACAGCCGAGACTCCAGACATCGCTCTTCGCGTTATATGCCTCATTCGACATAAGCTCTGGTGACCTGTACATATTATCACATGTTGATACAATCAGGATCAGCTCCTTGATGCTGACGATGTGATGGGTCGTACATGTAGTACGGCGTCCCGGTAATTGTTTCGGCCACGTCCACTGTGCTCTGCAAAATCCGGGAGACTCCAAAGTCGCTCACTTTAACGCAACCACATTCGTCCAGCAGGATGTTCTTGTACATAGATCTATCAGAATGGCAAGATTAATGATCGATGACGTGGGCTCCATACCTTGGGCTTCAAATCACTGTGCAAAAGCAGAATCCATGCACAACACTGCGGTCAATGGTAGCCATCAAGATGCACCTACTGGTCGTGAGTACCGATGAAGAATGTGCCGTTCGTGCATATAATCAAGGGCGAGAGCGATCTGGATGAAGATGCGCATGATCTCGATTTCGGATAGCGGGACCTGGCTGCACAAATGCGTGAGCGATGCACTCGAACCCAAGCAAATCTCAGTCACAAAAGTTGACAGCACTGACCGACTGGCGTACGCCTTCAAGTACGCATCAAGATCACCACCAGATGCGCATTCCATGATGATCGTTAGCTGGTCGTTGTCGACGAGCGTGTCGACGCATCGCACAATATTAGGGTGACGCAGGCCTTGCAGAATCGCAGCTTCTCGCGTTGCCAGCGCAACGTTGGTATTCGCATGCGCAACCTTGGCAGCAAAAAGACGCTGATCTGCACGTCGCCTAACGAGAAACACTTCGCCAAACTGACCACGCCCCAACACCTCCAGCTTCTCGTACGCCGCCTCCATCATCGTCCCCCGAAGCGACACGGTCACTCAGTAGGTCGGTCAGTAGCTTGATCAGTCTCTAATAGTGGTATTGTGGTCATTTACTGCATGCCACTATTCTTGATACACAGAATGGCGTCGTGGTCAGACGATGATGCGGAAGCGGACACAGCGTCGGTGATGTCGGATGTCGAAGCCCGTGGTGGCAGCTCACCACCACGGCGGGAGAAGCCCGCGCTCGTGTGCACGATGGAAAGCGCCAAGATGTTTGTGACCTTGCTGTCGTGCCTCGGAACGGGCCGGAAGGACCAGCGAGTGCGCTGTGACGTGGACGCCCGTGGGTTGCTGGTGACGGCGCATTCCAAGGGCAAGTCGCTGCAGATCAAGACGTCACTGAGCAGCAATCTGTTCGATTCCTACGACTTCCACGTCGGAGATCAAGATAGTGACGACGCAGAGCTCACAGACGACGATGCCCAGATCAGCTTCGCGCTCAACCTGCACACGCTCATCGAGTGCGTGTCCATCTTCGGTGCCAGCGCATTGGCAACGACGTCATTGCGATTGAGTTATCTTGCTCAGGTTTGATGATGATGATCGATGCATCGGTGTGATGGGATTTGCTGTCATTGCTGATGGATGTGTTGGGTTTCGTAGGCTGCTCGGCTGTTGCTCGTGGTGGAAGACAGCGGTGTTGTCTGTGAATGCTCGATGCAGGTGCTGGAGCGCGAGGGCAACGATGTCGGTCCTATGGAATTCGAGAGCGCGTTCGAACATGCAGCGGTCGTGGGACGCTGCATTATGCAGTCGGCGCCGCTGCACGAAGCCTTTGCCGAGCTGTACGACCTGCCCAGCGCTGCCGCCGTCACCATCACCATGGTTGGCCAGGGCGACGACTCCACGACCAACAACGATGCCGCATCAGGTTGTCTCAAGCTCCGTGCCACGTCCGAGAGTGGGGCGTGCGATATCGCGTTCGCACCGAGGTCATCTGCGTTCATCGAGTTCTTCTGTGCGCGAAGCGACGGCAGTTGCTCGGGGACGTTCCACGTCGCGGTGCTGCAGCAGGCACTCAAGGCTTTGGCGCAATCGAGCGAGACGTTCCTGCGCATGAACGACGACGGCTTCCTCTCCGTGCAGCACATGATCGAAGGACCTGCCGGCGAACGTGCGTTTGTCGACGCGTTGGTGAGTCCCGAGGACACATCAATGTGAGAGACACGAGCTTGAAACACACGGACGTCGTTATTATGATTTGCTGGGGAACCTATGATACCAGTAGCTACGTAGTGAACAGTTATTCGTTGCTCGAGTCCGACCGCGACGGCGTGACGGGAGCCTTGGGCAGCATGTAGCCGCGACGACGCAGCGCGCGCATGACGACGGGCGTGACGGCAAACGTGAGAGGCCAGCGCACGGGCGACATCAGTTTGTAGATCGTGTACGCCATCAGGAACGAGCCAGCCGAGCTGGCGGCGGCGCTGTGCGCTTGGCTTTCGAGCCCAATCGCGGAGAGCAGCTTGCTGACGTCAATTCCCGACGAAATGCCAATGTAAATCGTGGAGAACGACAGAATGGACAACACCGCGTGCGTGCCGATGCCCACGGGGCCGTACTCCATCGCAAACGTCTTGGCACGCTCTCGCCATGACAGCGTCGCTGGCTCGGCTGGCTGCACCTCTGGGTCTTCCGGCGTCACTCCACTCGCGCTGCTCGTACTCGTCTCGGTCGGCGACGGCGGCAGGAATGGCTGCGATTCGTGCACCTAAATGACAACAACACACAGCACAACACATGCGCGTCAATCAGCGATCACCATCTTTATCATTTTTGACCAGCAATGCCACCACCACCACCACCAACAAAACAACAGCAACAGCAGCAGCAACAACACGCACCTCCTTGTCCTTGCGTGGCGTGTCCGGCATCTTCATGAGTGGAGCTGTCTCGTGGTCCGTCGACGTCCTGCCAGTGGCGAACGACCGAGCGCAGTGCGCGCCATTAGTCCCGTACGAGCGCAGCAGGCCGAGCCGCCCGGCGTCTGCGCCAGCAGCAGCGGCCGCGCCCACGCGTCCACTGGTGCTTGCACAGGCGCTGGCACTGGCTCGGGGCGCGTGGTTGCGCGGCCAATACCTCCATCCGTTGCGCAGCATCGTGCTCATTGGGCGGCTGCGCGCACCGCCGCTTGCCCAGAGAAGTGAGCTTTTCCATACAACTCGCCCCCCGAGCCATCGACGTGCGCTGGCGACCTGAGGCGGCGTGGATCTGGCCAATGAACGGCCGACTCAGACGAGGCACGGCATCTGAGGCATCTGAGGCGAGCGGCCACACATGTCGCGGATTCCGACTTCAAACTGGGACGACCGATGCTGAGGAGGAGGATGATGCGGCTCGGGACGACCAGGATGACGCCGTCGCTGCGGGCGTGGGGTGCGTGTCAGCAGCTGCCGTTGCGCGCTGAGCGAGTTCGAGTGTCGGTGCAGCAGCCAGGGGCGAAAGTGCGATGGTTCCAGCACGGCGCGTTGGGGGATCAGGCCCCGCCCGGGAATGACCCGACCGAGCGCCGAGCGCAGTCAACGTTCCTGCAGAGCGTGGATCTGAGCAATATGACGGTCAGCGACCGCCAGCGGCTGTCCAAGCTCATCCAGGAGGTCGTGACGACCAAAGCGAACACCGGTGGTGCGTGGGGAGTGACATGTGTGGCTATGGGGGAGATTGAGTGGGTGTGCGCTCGTAGACTTTGTGCCGCAGGTGGTGATTGAGAACCTCTGCAGCAAGTATCGCACGCTCGCCATTGACGGGAAGAAGCAGTTCCTGCTGATCCTGGCGCGGGATCTGCATGTGGACGTCGCGCTGGTGCGCCAGAGCCTGCGCTTTTTGGACGAGAACCTCGCATTGGTGGAGCAGGCAGATGAGCAGGCAGTCGACTGGCAGCACGAGCATCTGGAGCGGTTCTTGCGCTCGTTCCGCACGGCCCGACAGTCGCTGTCGCCGCTCCACGAGACGTTCTTCCAGCAGATCCTGTCCCAGCGTGAGGATGGCATGCTGTTCCTGGTCCAGCTTCGCGCTGACCTGCTGCAGATCCTGCGCAAGAACCCACAGCACAACGCCGAGAGTTCGGCATTGCGGTCGCTGGACGCTAGCCTGAAGGTCGGTGGCGTCATTCGCGGTGTGATGGGAGATATTGATGTGGATCATGTGTGTGTGTGAACGTGCAGAACTTTCTTGCGTCGTGGTTCAGTGTCGGGTTCTTGAAGCTCGAGCGCGTCACGTACGAGCACTCGCCCGGGCGATTGCTGGAGAAGATCATTCGATACGAGGCTGTGCATCCCGTGGGCACCATCATCGAACTCAAACGACGTCTTGGTAAGCCAACAGTTACTATGGCTGCTCGGGTTGAAGCTGATGACACTGCCTGGTGCCTGATGCAGGTCGTGGTCGTCGGTGTTTTGCGTTCTTCCACCCAAGGTATCGAAGTGATGTTGCTATAACGATGTCGGCATCCGTACTGAGAAGGAGGGTGTGTTGTTTGCTGTGAAGTGTGCCCGATGAGCCACTCGTGTTTGTTCACGTGGCGCTAGTCAAAGAACTTGCGTCCAGCATGCACTATATTCGCGAGGAAACCGAGCACATGACGGACGAGACGAAAGCAAAGGCTGCTATCTTTTACTCCATCTCGTCCACGCAGAAGGGTCTCCAGGTTCGGTATCGTAGTGGTTTGCAACCGCGTGGTGCGTGTGCTGAGCGTGTGCTGTCCTGAATCAGGGAGTTGATTTGGGCAATTTCCTCATCAAGGAAGTGGCCAAGGCGCTCAAGACGGAGCACATGCAGCTTGAAACCTTCGCGACATTGAGCCCCATTCCTCAGTTTGTGCAATGGCTGGAAAGCCGCCGAGGTCAACCCGAAGGACTTGTGTCCAAACAAGAGATTGCGGTTGTGGAATCCGCACTGCGAAACACCAAGATCGACCACAGCATTGACACCAGTCAGCCGTCGCCGCTCGGGGTTGTGTTGGATACGATTGCTTTGGACACCTGGTTCGAAGACCCGGCCCTCGAAGCGGCACTTAAACCGTTATTGATGAGATTGGGTGCTCATTACATCTACAACGAGAAGAAGCGAGCAAAGGCGCTGTGCCAAGTGGCCAACTTCCACATCCGCAACGGCGCCATCTTCGAGCGCCTCAACTGGCTTGCTGATCCATCCCCCAAGGTGCGCATACATGCGCTTTTTTTCATGTTTGTAGTCGTTGAAACTCACGTCGTCTATCTGTGATCTTCAGGGATTGCGGCAGAGTGCTGGTTTGATGGTGAACTACAAGTACGATCTGGCGCAGGTCGAAGCCAACAATGAAAACTACCTGTTGCACAACGTCATCAACATTGGTGCTCAGCCGCAGGCTTTGCTGTCGCAGTCGTCGTAGTTATTGCTATCTCGTCGTCGAGTGCTCGTCAACAGAACGTGTGGTGAATGAAGTGGAATCGTAAATTCGATCTCTCGTTGAGCAAACATCGCGCACATGCATCTATTCCTCTGCCGTCCCAAATTACCGAGCGACGCGTCCTCGGAGGCCAGAGGTCAACGACCACGTTGCCAGTGAGGCACGGAACATCACTTCGTTTGCTTGGCAGCCTGAGGCTGCAGCAGTGCTCCAGCGCCTTTCAGAATGGTGCTTGCGCAGGATGAGATCGACGCGTGTCGTGAAGCATTCCTCGCGTTCGACAAAGATCGGTGCGTGACAGTAAAATCGAGCATCTTTCGACGCGCGATCTCTCAAGGTATCTCGGTTGTGATGGTGCAGGAGCGGAACGATCGATGTGTGGGAGCTCCGGCAAGTGCTTGAGGCCATGGGCCAACAACCGACGGAAGAAGAGCTCTTTCAGATGATCAGTGAGGTGGACGAAGACATGAGTGGCGCTATCGGTCTGTGCGGGTTGCGTGGCGTTGGTGACTTTGCAATGCTTCGTCGTTCAGAATGCTAAATACTGTGACGGCATCATTGATGCAGACTTTGCTGAGTTCCTGCAAGTCATTGACAATCAAAAGGATCGTGCAGCTTTGTATGAAGACGACAGTGACATGAGTACGATTGCGACCTGGTGTTGCTGTTGCGCCGGCAGCAACGAACCGTGCAAGGTGCTCATGCCTTCTTCCTGCGTGCAGTCGATGCGTTCGTGGCGTGTGGAGGAAAGCCCGACCGCAGTGGTTTCGTGCGGAAAGAGACGCTCATCAAGATCATCAAAGTGGACTTCGGCCTCACCATCAACATCGAGGTAACACGTCTCCGCGTGGCTTGTCCTACATCAAGATCAAATCTGACCGTCGTCGGGTGATTAGGAAATGATCAACAAGCTCGACGTCGATGGCAGTGGAGAGATCGAATTCGACGAGTTCAAGGCCATTCTCACGTGACACCTACCGGGCAAAAGAGCAGCAACATTAATTATTGGCGTGAATACGAGTCACGTCGGGTGCATCATCAAGTACAGTGTGTTGTATGAATAAATGGATGTCGTCCGCGAGGAGCGTATGCATCAACGGGCAGGAGCACAATTGGACGCAATCTATCGAGTTACCACACACGGGCGTTGGCTCAGTTAGGCGGCATACACGTACAAGCCATTCTGGATCGCCATTGCCACTTCGTTGGCCATTGGGTGCCACGCCGTCTGCAGCACCTTCCGTGCCCACTCCCGGGCATTGTCTGGTTCGTTGTTGACCAACGACTGGGCCACTTGCGGCAACGACCGCCGTCGTCGTCGGTTTGGCGCCGCGTTGACTGGTGTCAGCGTCGTCGCTTGGTTCTGAGGGGCGCTCTTGAGATCGTAGATGCGGCACTCGCCGTCGTACGAGCCCGTGGCGACTCGGTCACCGTCACGGCTCACAGCGCACTCGAATTTGTCGAAGATGCAGTCATTCTCGTACAGCATACCCAGTCGCGGTCGCAGATGTTCATGGACGAAGAAGGTCTGAAGTGGGCGCGACTCCATGTTGACATCCCAGATTTTGACGGTGAGGAAATCGCGAGCAATGATGTAGCGGCCATCAGGCGAGAACACGACGTCCGAGATGGAGCCCGTGATTTCCTCGAGCGCATTGACGGCTTCAGTAGCTTCACCGTACTCTGCCAGAACGTTGGGACGACAGTCAGCTTCGAAAGCGATCATGACAGCGCATCCACCGTCGAGTTAGCTTACCTTGGCTGTACATGTTGCTTCGTGAGGACTTGCGCAAGTCCGTGATGCGGATGCGGCCTCGTGTCGTGCTGTACGCCATGAGGTTGCACTGATCCGGGTGGAAGGTCGCGGCAGTGATCACCTCCGTCAGCTCGGTCATGTCGTTCGGCTTCAAGTCGACGATAGCTGCAACAAGAACAGCAAGCTCAACACGTCAGTATCCACCGACTACCGACGACGCTGTCGTGCTCATAACTGGCTCGTACTGAACGATTGGTCAGGCGTGTCCAGCCGCCACAAGTAGACACGGAGGTCGTCGGCGGACAGAAATGTTTCGCCGTCGCAGTTGAGCGCGAGCGAGTTGATGTAATAGCGATGGGTCTTGGCGAACACCCGCTTGGTAGTCGCGGTAGTCGTGTGACCACGTATAGCGCTGGTGATCGGGAAGCGAATGGCGCTGCCAGCATGCCACTGGCGGGTGTTGTAGTGCGTGACATCTCGAAGACTGCGCTCGTGCACTTTCCAGAGCTTGATGGTCTTGTCGTTGGCCGACAACAGGTACTGTGCGTGCGTCTGCGCGTGGCAGAACGCCAGGCGGTTGATCTTTTCGCCCAGTTCCTGGCTCGTGAGCACATCAAACTCTGGATCGTGGCTCTGGAACTCCGCCTGGACCGCATATAGCGGCGCCGGAACGTCACTGTTGTCGGTTGGGTTGGCCTGTTCAGTACGCGCTAGCACAGCCACTCGTCCAGCGCTGTTTCCTGTAGCTAGGTAGTCGCCCGTGCGATCGTACGCGAGGGCCGTAATCTGGACGTCGGCTGCGATAGAGCGAGCAACGCAACGCACAGCGTCAACGTCAGCGTCAACGTCAGCGGATGTTGCGTGGACCTTACCATCGCCCAAGAGTCGCTGGCCATCGGCGCTCGCGTGGACCAGGCTCCAGTCCATCTTCGGCGTGCTGCCCTGCACCGGCACGTGGCCTGCTTGGTTCCACTCCTCGCAGTGCGTATGTACCGAGAGAAGTCGACGAGCGCCCGTCGCAGTCGCTTGGCCTAGCTAACAGTCTGCGTCAACCTCGCCGGGGGAAACCCAGCCACGCAGCTGCTGGGAGGAGCAACCACAAATGAATCACGAGCTGACGGTGCTGGATTGCGAGCTTCGCACCGCCGGGATTGTCTGTCCCGCGGGCGGTGGGAATGCACATGCGATGGCTCAATCACTGGACAGCGCGCTCACTGCGCCGCGATGGCTGATGGGCGCTTGGAACACCGCCAGCAAATGGCCGCCAGCATTTAACCACCGACCAATCACGGCGGCGCAACTTAATGGAGCGTTTCGTGGAACATGTGCTGATCCGCCGCGTGCCACACCACGGACGCTTTCCCGCGCAGGCATCCATTTGCAATCGCGTGCGCCAGCGGCGTTGGCCCAATGCCATTGCGTTCGCATCCGGAGACAACGTCGATCAGGGACCGACCCTGACAGCGTCCGCCATGCGATTGTCATCCACCCTCGCCCGACGATGCACCCATGTTGGTGTTTGGATGGCGCACGTCACAGATCCGCGAAGATCGCACACCCAGGGTTTCGTTGCATTTGTCGCACTTTGATGATCGACAGCCAACCCGACCGCCAACCAGATCCGCTAGAATCGCGGATTCGGATTCGGATCTCGACTCAGCAGATCGCCAGAGCCCGACGGGCTCTGGGCAGTGCCAGTGAAGCACGCAACACGCCATGGAATGGCTGGAAGAACACAGGCCAGGCAGGCAGCAGCAACGCGACAATCCGGTTGTGCTGGGCAATAGTATACGTTTTCGTGTTGGGAGCACATCATAACCTGTCAACCGTGTGAGCAGCTACCACTCGCTTTGACTCGCTCACTTTCTCACTTCTCACTCACTCGCTCGCTTCTTCTCTTCCTCGTTCTTTCTTCCTTGGTTTCTCGGATTCTGCGCGTTCTTGACTTGTTTTCACTATCCACCAATCGCTCACGTCCACCTCTATCACGTGCATCGGGCATCTGCACGGCGCTTTCGTGCCAGTAGTCGACGTGATCAGCAACTGTACACGTACAGGTTGTTGCGGATCGCCACTGCCACTTCGTTTTGCATCGGGTGCCAGCTTGTCTGCAGCACTTTTCTCGAGTAGTCAAGCGCTTCGGGTTCAGCAGCCACGGCAGCGCCGCCAGGTTGTGCAGCGGCGTTGATGCCCGCTGCTCCACCTGCGGCGCCGCTCATCATCTGCTGCGTGATCTGGTGATGCGGCATCGAATGGCGTCGGTTGGGATTGGCCGTGCGTGGGTTGGGGGAGATGCAGATGTCGCTGCGACCGTATCGATCGTAGATGTGGAACTCGCTGTTGTACGAGCCCGTGACGAAATTGTTGCCATCGCCGCTCACTGCGCACTCGAACTTGTCGAAAATGCAATCGCTCTCGTATAGATCACCGAGGCGTGGACGGAGGTGCTCGTGGATCTGAAAGAACCAGCAACACATCACACGCGGCGTCAGTGGTGAGCCATCCAGAGCAAACAATGCAACACCGTACATTGATGGTCTGCACTGGCCGAGACTCCATGTTGACGTCCCAGATCTTGAGCGTCAGGAAGTCACGAGCGATGATGTATCGACCATCGGGCGAGAACTTGATGTCGGAAATTGAGGCAATGATTTCAGAGAAGAAGCTTCTCGACTCTGGGTCCTCTTGTTCCTCATACACTGAACAGTTGCTGCGCGTTAGCATTGCATAAGCACGCACCATGCATGCAGCTGTCACACCATACCTTTGCAATGGGAGTCACACAGTGCTGCTTGACGCATATCTCCAAGTTTGATCGCTCCTCGACTGGTACTATACATCATAATGTTACAATGCGACGGATGGAAATCGGCGGCGGTGATCACTTCAGTCAGCTCTTCCATGTTGCGCGGCTTGATGTCCACGATGTCTGAACAACCATCATCAGTATCTCATCACCTGTTCATCTCACTCAGTCCAGAAACCAGCGCACGTACTGAAACTCTGGTTCGAAATCCCAAGACTCCACAAGTTGACTCGTAGATCATCGGCCGACATGAATGTTTCGCCGTCGCTATTGAGTGCGATCGAGTTGATGTGATACGTATGGGCGTTCGCGTACACTCTCTTGGCAGTCGTAGCAGTAACGCGCTGCCGTACTGAACACTGTGGGAATCGAACCGGCGGTGGTGTTGCCTTTGACCCCGCTCCCGGGCCAGTGGGGGGCTGATCGTATTGCGTGACTTCCTTGACTGTGCGCTCGTGAATCTTCCATAATTTGATGGTCTTGTCGTTCGTTGACAGCAAATATTGGGCGTTGTTGGACGGCCGGCACCACTTGATCTGATTGATTTTTTCCTCGATCTCGAGACTTTTTAGATAGTCAAACTCGGCGTTATGGCTCTGGAACTCGGCATGAACGGAATACTGCGACTGTTTGGATGCATTGAAAACGACTCGATCGCTCGTTGCCGAGTGTGGGCCGTTGCGCGAGTACACGGTCACGCGGCCGCCTTTGTTTCCTGTCGCCAAAAAGTCACCGGACCGATCGTATTCGATCGCTGATATCACTTCGGCTGCTCACAGCATGCACATACGTCACTCAGTGGTACTGCCGCGCAGTCAGCAATCATGTCTACCTCCACACAGACACACGCACCTTCCACTAAACTGCGTGTTCGATCTCCAGACGTGTATCCGAGCTTCCAATCGCCACTGCCTTCTGCTGCTGCCATCTTGCCGGGACTAGCTTTCGATGTCTCGCCCCCGGACGACGCGTTGAATTGAGTCATCGAATGTGCAGCTCACGCCGTCCGTTTCCACTCGCACACACACACACACACGCGGTGTAGGTAGGAGCGCCGCCGTTCAGTCACTGCTGCAGGCGTTCAATGTGCACAACTGGCGCACGCGAACGATCCACAGTCGCGCTCTTCAGCGATCTTCCTTTTTTTTCTTTCAGCGCCGGTGCGTGGATCCAGCACCTGCTGCGCTGCTCTCGCTCCTGTTGCTCGACGCGACCGACACCCGACGCGTGCGTCTCGCTGAGCTCGCTAGATCCTCTGCGCACCGGGACTTCCTCCAAGGCACCTGCGTTGCCAGTCGGTCCTGCTGTTTGCCAACCCCTCGGTGCACGCCCTCGTGGCAGCTGCGATGGTCAACCAGCCAGCACCTGAGCGCTTCTATCGACCAGCAATGACCACCACACCAATCCAAGCGCGTTGCAATGCCCGCAGCAATACAGCAACGGCAGCTAAAGGTCGCCACCAAAGACAGAGCGAGCGAGTGAGTGCGCTGGGGCGAAGAGCGGAGCGGAGCGAGGCGGATCGCGCGACTGGATCTTGAGGACAGCAACGCACGCGCGTGGAGAAGCAGGTGCGCACACAGGTGCAGGTGCAGGTCGGTAGGTCGTCAGGCAATCCCAACAGCTCCAGCAGGCAGGGAGGAGCAAGTGGGGAGAGCGGTGGCGGTGGCGTTCACGCGGCGAGGCGGGCGGCGGCTGGTGGGACGTTAATGCCCCAAATGGAGCTTTTCCAGCGGAGCTTCAGGCGACGCCCCGAATTTTAACCAGTAGCCAATCAGCACGCAGAAGTGGAACGTCTCTTCTCATTGGCCGAAAACCGACGGGTTTTGCGCCAATCCCACGCTGCGCCGATTGCATCGAAAAACTCAGGAGACTGGTTCGGTTCTTTTTCACAGGAAACCGCGAGCAATCAAATGGCAATGTCGGCGCCGAAACGGAAGAAACCACAGGCAGACAAAGGGCGGGTGCACAGCCACCTACGGCATTGGGTCTTTGGGATTATTGAGCAAACGTAAGCGCCACCGGATGATGGTATCATCCTCACATGCGATCGTATCGTTGAGCACAGCAATGTTTGCTGTTTGCTGCGAATGACTGGCGCACGCTTGCCGACTTGATAGAACGCCCTGAGCTGAGCTGAGAGCGCTACCGGTCCACTGCTGCAGGAATGGAATCTTGGGGGCAGGCGACTCTGGCGATGTGTTCGTCCGCTGTCGAACATATTCCTCTCCAAAAGCAGCCCTTTGCCACAGCAAGTACTGCGGTAAGTGAAGGTAAGATCACCGAAACAGCAGGCGACCAAGCGTGCCACTGTGACACAGAGGGGGCGGCGGGTCTGCGGGTCTGCAGGTCTGCGGGTCAGTTTTACGCGGTCCGCGTGGGTTCGGCCTGTTCACGGGTCAGCCCACCCGTGCCTGCCCCGTCCGGCCTGTTGACCCGTCGACGCCGTCTGTCGCTGTGGGTGTCGGCGATGACGATGGCGGAGAAGGCGAGCGCCGTGGATGGCGCCGTGCTGGATCAACCCAAGCGCCGAGCGGCCGCGGCCGCGGCTGCTGCTTCCACTGCTGCTGCAAAGGATGCCGCGGCACGAGTTAGGGGGTCGCGCAAGCGCGCTCGCAGCGCCAAAGAGTCGGTTGAGGACGAGGAAGACGCCGAAACGCAGGACCTGCTGGCCCAAGTGAACAAAGAAACCCGCAAAATGAAGACGTCAGTGGCGCGCTATGGCATATCTTAGTATGAAAATGTGTATGTGGATGGGTGAAAATTGATGCAATGGAAATGGCGTGGATGTGGTGTGCGCAGGAAGAAAGCAGGCCGCCGGACGACGGAGATCTTCGAGGAGTTTACGAGTCTCGACGCGCTGCTGAACAACGACGTGCAGGAGCGGAAGCGGAAGCAGGTGCGCGAAAAGAAGCTCAAGAAGCTGCGCGAGGAGTCGGAGAGCGTGACGCTGGACACGTCGCCGCTGGCCAAGATCATGAGCACCATGGAAGACAGCATGTCGAGTTTGAACGTACGTGTGACAACCTGGTTGTGTACCAAACCATGTTGTCAGGTGCACTGACGCTGGCGCTGTGTTGTGTGGTGGATAGGCCGACAACCACTTGTTTGCGGTCGACTTGCCTCGTAACCAGGAAAAGTTCGGCTACGTGTTCACGCCCATCACGGAAGCGCTGCCGTACGTGCCGTTCAAGGCGACGACGACCGAGCTCAAGAGCGAACTTGGTCGCGTGTACAAAGTGATGCAGACCACGGACGCAACTGAGCTGGGTGCTTTGTTATGGAGCAAGGCAATCATCATTCGACAGCTTCTTGCTGTGGGCAAGTCACCCAGTACCAAGAACGTGGAGCTGCCTGCACGGATCTGCTCGTGGCTGTTTGCAACCAGTGCGTACCAAGCAGCCACCATTGCAGCACGACCGATCGAACCACACTGACAGCGCTGTTTGATTGGTTTGATTGCAGTGTCAACGCATAGCGACACGTACATTATCAAGGGTTGTCTGAGTAACCTGTACTTACTCATCGCCGACAGCTACGAGCTTTCTTGTCCGGTACGTGCCCTAAATATCTCCATTTGAAGAAGCTCAGAAGCTTATTTGCACCATATGGATGCTCAGGAACTGACGGAAGGCCTTCCAAGCGTCACATTCACGAATGCCGTGGAAGACTTTCGCGCTGTGCTGGGTTCCAAGTCGTTCAGACTGGGAATGGAGTGGAAGCCAACCGTGTACGATTTTCTGAATGCTTTCCGCAAGTTTGGCTTCCAAGACAGCAAGCGCTCGATGAGTGCCAAGAGCCACATTCCGCCAAAGGGCAAGAAACGTGCCGGTCGTGGCAATGCTGTCGTCGAGTTTCCGACGCTGAACATGCACTTCGTGCTTCTCTTCCTCGTGCTGTGCTTGCGAACCAAGTGAGTCATGCTCTGTCTGCGCCTTGAAATGTGTGCAACTAATTCTATCGCGTCTCTGTTTCTCAAGGGTTTTGCACTTGGACGGCTACGATGCCTTCAGCTTCACGATGTTCTTCTTGCGCATGCAGTTCGAGAAGGATCTGCATCCAGAGATTGTCCAACTTGCGTCCATTTGCATCGAAGAACTCCTAGAAGTGTTCCCCGTGGCCGACTGGCGTCGAGAGTGGGGTCCGTCGTTTATTCTGCGCATTGCTGGTGCCAACGAAGGCCTCTTCGACTCTGCGTCCGGATGGCTGTCGGTGGCGAGACGCTTGCCTCGCACCGTGCGTGGCACTCAGCTCACGACCGGCCTGTCCATCTACGTCCTGCAGCACCGCATTGACAATCAGGTTCACCAAGCAGTAAGTGAGCCGCTGGCTCAAGACAAGGAGCACTTCGTTGACCTAGTTGTTGTCGTCATGTTTGTTGTATAGTTGCTGTCCGAGCGACCACTGAAGTTACCAATCCAGAGCGGGTTGGTGCTGGACATCGTGGCCGGCATCGTTGAGGACCTGACGACCAAGTACAGCAACACGAAGAGCAAGACACCACCGCCTTTCGATCTGCTGTGCAAGAAGGTCGCGCTTATGGACCTGGCGCTCCAGGCTTTTCTGAACGATTTGACACAAAAGGAAGTATCGTTGTTGCTCAAGAAGCTTGACGAACTCACTGGCGCCCACAAGTCGACCATGTCGGCCAAGTGGCACGAGCTCAAGACGCTGGTGAGTCTGATGCACCGCAAGTACTCGCGAGACAACCTGCGCGTCGGCCGCGGCGAAGTGTCGCCATCCGCCAAGCAAGTGCTCTTCGTGGATGGATGATAAACAGACCTGATAGATAAAAAACGATGTTGTAATCTCGTGTTTGCTTTGCAAGTTTACTGCTGAGGGACCCGCTCGCGCAAAACCGCATATCGTTTCTGGAGCTGCACTTCCGCGAGCTGCTGCAGGTTCACGTGGTGGGCCAGGCGCGCCAACCGCGCTTGCAGTGCCTTCTCTTCCATGGACGCCAACATCGAGTAACACGATTGTTCGATCACTGCGTTCTGGAGAGTAGCAGTCTGTGTTCGCAACGTCTCGCGCAGTTGGTCGGCGCGTCGGACGAGACCACCGTTGACGATCCGGACGCGTTCTTCCAGCTTCTGACCACGCTTCACCAGCGACTGCTCCAGTTCCTTCAGATCCTGAAACTCAGCACGCAGAGCACGAATGCGATCCGAATCCTCGGTCGCAAAACCAAATTGAACAGCGCCGACGAGTTCCTTGCCAGACGCATCTGTCTCCACGCGGCGCAGCTGTTGCGCCTGGAAATGTGTCCACCGCTCACTCAATGCTGCTGGGTCAGCGCTTTCCCACATGTTGCTGCTTGCCTCCAGGCTCGCTTCAATCTCGACCAAGTTGCGTGCGTGCGCGAGAGCCTCGTCGGTGAACTTCTCCAGCACAGGCGCAGCAGGGGTGCTGCTAGGTGTCTTCTTTCTCTTCTTGCTGCTTTTCTTTGGCTGGTTGCTCTCGTCTGGATGGCGCACAATGTCGCTCTCAAGCAGCATGTACATCTCCTGCGAAACATCTGGGACATCACAGTTCACCAGTTCTCTTTTCATCTTGGTTGGTCGAGGAAGATCCCGCTGCACTGCTTGTGTGCGACGTCGCAACTCCTGTTCGCGCTCGAGTTCGCGCTGACGCTGCATGCGGGCTTCTCGGTCGCCAGCGTCCTCTTCCAACTGGTCTTCGCCTTCGTTGGCCTCTTGGTTCTCTGGGATACTGAGCACGAAATCGTTCAATGGCGCAGGCAGACTACCAAAGCCCTTCTTCAGATCGTTGGCCACCATCTTCTGACGTGCTTTAATGGCTCGCTCACTCGTAGCGAGGCCCTGCAACTGGTCGGGATTGATGCCCAGTTCATCGCGCATCGGCGTCCGTGTCGACGTCAGCGGCGTCTTCTCGACTGTACCGCGAACTGATGCTGGAGTGCGCGATGGCGTCGCACCAGCGTAGCCCGTGCCATCTTTGAGCACCACGTTCTCACCTCCCAACAGCGGCGTCGGCGCTTGGGCCAGAGCAGCCAAATTAGCGGCTTCCTCCATGATCGAGTCGTGGATATCACGCGCGCGGTTCACCTGTGCAGTGCTAGCTGTTGACATGGGCGTGGCCGCGTAATTAGTCAACAGTGCCCGTGTTTCTCCGCCAGCCGAGCTCTCCAGTGCCAATGCAGCGGCGTGGGCCGCGTGCATGCCCAGCTTGGCCAAATCCGCGAGTTCTTCGTTGGACACGACCGGTGCAGGCAGATCCAGCGGCTTGCGCTTGATGGCGTTGATGGGGTCGTTGCGTTCGTTGACAGCCGCGATGACCTGCGGCAGACTCGACTTCATCAGGCTCTTCTGGCGCTTGGCGTCCTGTTTGCGCTCTTTCTTCTCCTGCTCGTCACGGCGACGTCCTTCCAGCTTGTCTAACTGCAGCGCCGCCTGCTTTGCATCCAGTGGCTTGCTCGAGTGTCGGCGTTCCTCGCTCACATCGTAGAACCCCGTGGGCGCGTCCTTCTGGAACGGGATCTCGTGCGCGTAGTCGATAAACTTGCGCTTCTTCAAGTGCACCCGCGAGTGAATGCCCGCGGCCTTGAGCTCTCTGCGCTTCTGCAGCGCCGCCAAACGGCGCGCTTCCTCCAGCTGCTTCTCCCGGGCCTTGCGCTTGGCCTTCTTGCCCTTGGTGTTGGCCAGCCGCGCGCGCGCCTCCGACAGCATCTCCTTCTCGTCTTCGTCCATGTCCACGGGGTCCGGTCGCGCCGGCTTGTTCTCTGGGTTGGGATCAATCTCCCCAGGACGCAAGCGTCTCGGGTCGTCGCTCACATCGATGCCCTCCTTCTGCTGCGCCGCATCCAGCAGACGCTCGTAGTGTTCCATACACTGCGCGGCCGTGCGTCCGACGATCGGCGCGATCGTGCGCCACTGCGACGGCATGAGCTTGGCGAGATGCAGCAGCTTCTCCTCTTCCTCGCGACTCCACTCCGTCTTCTTGATCGACGGGTCCAGCCACTCGTACCAGCGCGCCTTGCACTGCTTGGCCGACTTGCGCGAGAGCAGCGAGGCCACGCGCGCCCATTGGTTCATGCCGTACTTCATCACGGCCGCCTTGAGGATCTCGTCCTCCGTGTTCTTCCACACGCCGCCCTTGATCATGATCCGCATGGTGGCGCCCTCGTCTCCTACGGCAGCGCCCTCGGCACTGCTCCACCTCGCTCCTGCGGCGACCTGTTGTCGTTGTCGTGCTTGGCTTCCAGGTGCTCAACAACCGAATGACTTCCAGGTAGTCATCCAAATGGGCGCGTAGTCAAAAATGGGGCTACATCCACCACCTGTGCTGTGATGTTGCAGTCGGGTTACTAGAGGTACCATCTACACCATCATCATCATCATCATCATCGCTTTTGACGGGAAGGAGTTGAAGATGGACGAGAAAGGCCGCGCGTTGGCGGCGCATGTGCAGTTCCTGGAGCGGAATGTGAAGGCGCTGGAGGAGCTGGTGGCCAAGCTGATCCGCATGCGCGAAGAGCAGGAGCAGTTCTTCAGCGGCGTGTTTACGAAAAGCATGGAGGACGTGGCGGCGCAGGAGGACTGTGCGCCGCTGGCGCAGTGCTTCACGCACTTGGCCGACGCCAGCAAGAAACTGGCGGTGGACACGCACGACGTGATGCTCAAGCGCCCAGAGCCAGAGATACTGCAGACGCTGGCGCAGATCCAGGACTGGGGCATTGTGCCCATGCGGGTGCGTGGATACAAGTGGCTGGCTGCGGATTGGTCTGCTGGAGACGCTGAAGCTGGTGTCTGGGGCGTGGCGGGTGACATGACAGCGATTACTCGAAGATCGTGACAAGGCGCTCAAGATCGAATACAAGCTGCAGAAGGAATACGACGACAAGAGCGTACGTGTTGAAGCTGTGGCGTGGTGATATGTGACTGGCTTGCCACTAACGTGCTTGTCGTGCTACGCTATGCTGTGGCTGTGATCATGTGCAGCGCGTCAGCGGAGCAGCGCGCGAGAAGGAGAAGAAGATGCGGATGCTGTCCGACCAGAAGCGCCGCGTCGAGAACGTGAACGCGCTGATCGATCAGAACATGAAGAAGTTTGAGTACTTTCGTGTTTCCAAGATGAAGGTGAGTTTGTCTTTTGAGGATATATCGAAGAAGGTGGTCGCTGCTGATTGTATGATGATGGCCGGCTGATGGTGATGACGCATGGCGGAGCTCAGAAGGTGATGAACGAGCTGGCGCGGTCGCAAGCCTTTCATCATGCCAAGGGCCTCGAGTACTTCGCCGTCCCATGCGCCAGCGTGACCAAGCTTAACCCTGGGGAAATCGCAGACACCATGCCCTGAGCGTCTGGTCGTGTTGCGTTCCTTGACATCAGACGACTTCAGTCACTAGCGCCATGGCCGTCTTCCCAATCTCAAACACCATGCCGTACTTGGCCGCCAGTCCCATTTGATTGATCGTCGGGATCTTTGTCGTCTCTGCAGACGGAGCTGGTGCGGTTTTCGATGACAGCAAAGCGCGAGCCTTGCGCCATCGACGAATATGTGCATTGAACCACCGTTCCATCTGGTTGATGGCTGCGTGGCGACGGGCGAACTCTTCGGACCGAACGGCAATGCGCACGAAAAAGATGCGACGCAGCGACTCTTCTTCGAAGCTGATCATCATCCCCAGCACATGCGTGAGCAATGCGTACGCGCCGTACTGGAGCGCGTTCATGTTTTTCATGACCATAGCTGCCATCACGAACGCAGCAGTAACCAGGCTAGTGCCCCACGTTGCGTAGATGAATCGAACCCGGAAGCCCGATCGGTGTGGGAACAAGATCGCGTTCAGGAATCCGATCAAGTAGCAAGGAGCAGCAGTACCTTTCGTGTGCTTCGCATCCATGTCGACGAGCAACAGAATCACTCCCATGCCCAGGGAGTGCAACAGCACCACGACAGCCGACATCCACTGCATCTTGCGCACGTAGTTCATCTTGACGGACGATCGCTTGGGCGCTTCACCTTGGAATGGCACGCTCTTGGTGGGCGATAGCGGAGTCCTGACGTCCTGTGCTGGGGAAGGTGATGGAGCATCTGTGGTATAGGACGAATATGATAGCTGCAGACCAGATGCGCTCACTGGTGATCGGAGCCCGCCACGGCACTCGGAGGTTGCCTTCGCTCGCCAACGTTTGTAGTATCGCTGTCCACAGCAATACATTGCGAGTGGACAGGCTGCATACGCTGGAATTACAATGGCAAAGCGGAAAATCGTGGCCACTTTGTAGGGCGAGAGCCATCCATTGTCGCGAGGGCGAAGATATTCCCAATCCTGGATCGCCAATAGCAACTGCGCCGCAACCGCACCACCAATAGCGTAGCGGATCGTGCGAAAGACTCCTCGATGTAGCTCACCGGCATTAGGATGATCGAATGGGCACGAATCGATGAGGTACCAGTGACGGTAAAAGGATTCCTCGACAAATGGATTCTTGAACTTGAGCGTTGACATGTTCAAAAGTGCCGACTTTTTCACGCGCGGGTCGTTCAGACTGTCAGAAATGACTTGGGCGTCAAACGGCTCATCGCTGAATGGGAGCATCATGGCGTAGTTGCGACGCCGTAGCACTTCTTCTCGATAATGGCAGACCGCGCCCACAACGATGCCACCGAGATAGTTATAGCCTTGGAAGATGATATCGGTAATCGATTCAAGGTCTTGCACTAGACCCAGGCCAGCGATATGACCACCTAGCATAATCATAACCAAGATCATGCTTGCCGTAAAGCGGAAGCGAGTGATCCCAAAGACTGGGACAAACACGATGAACAGCGCAAAGAGCGGGCCTTTCTGCTGCATCATGATCTTTTGAGCAGTGAACACTGCCGCTGACACGAGGAACGGAAGTGATGCGTAGTATTCGCAATACCAGTTCAGCCGACGGACGAACGTGCACAACAGTGCGAATGCGAGGGCAGGGAAGATAGCACCGAGTTGAAGTGCCATGCACATCTACAAAGCAAAAGAACACGCTCAAAATCTGTTGCACGTGGTACGAATGGATGGCGACTGATTGCAGTACCTTCCATACAACAACCGAGTGTGTCCCTCGTTTCGCAGGCGTGTACATGTACTCGTAGCCACTCTTGAGCAGGATAAAGACAACTCCGAGTGCCATCGTGTAGCGTATTCGTCTCACTGAGTGATCGTACAGATGCCGACGGTAAGCGTTCTCGTACTCTGATCGGAAGTGTAGAGTCCACAGGTTCATTTGCACGCGTTGAAGCAGCTTTTTAAACGCAACCTTCCTTCGCTCGTTCAACTTGATCTTGCTCAATGTGTCTGTGCACACGATAAGGAGTGAGGATGGGGCACGAGGAAGATACACATCGCTTGGCAGTACCTTCGAATGTGAGGTTAGAGTGATCAGGCGGGTCAATCGCGCGCAACATGATCATGTTGATATCCACATCGTCTTCGGGTGAAGGGCACGCGATGCGCATCTCGACATCGTTGGCACATTCGACATCGTTGGCACATTCGACATCGACGTGCAGATTCGGTCTACTCGGCCGGCTTTCATCTTTCTTGACGGTTGGTGGAGTGGGAGGGAAGGGCCAAAAGTCGCCACCGATGGAGCTGTCGCTTGGCATATTCAGCTCTGGCGCTCAAGAGAGCAGATGAAGGCGATCACATCTGTGATCGCATTATTCCAGCGGCCTCTGCGTCTGACCCCGATGGATTTCCGCGATGAACCTGGCTCGGGTGCCGACTCCCAAGTCGACGCTATCTTTGGTATCTGATTATTGGGTGAATTCTAGCGTGGCGCATAAGCATGCAGCCAAATCCGTGCCTAGCATCAGCACCGCTTGATCCAGAGCAACGGCTTGAGTGCACTTCTCTGTTCCCTTCGCAAATGTGCTGGTATCGGCTAAGCCACGGATGTGCGGTGAGATGACCGCCCTTCCGTCTTCTTCTTTCGTTTGCCGAACTTCGAGACGCTATCCTGAAGCTTGCGCCAGAATGAGTTGCCACTGGGATCGGATGGTCGTCGCGGACTTTCACTGTCACTGCCGAAAAGCTGCTGGCGTCGGTGAACGCCTGGGGATGCCGTCCAGCTCTGCGGGGAATAACAATAATCTTCCAGCAATTTGTCGCTGTAGAAGACACGTTTCTGGAGAAAAATAAAGCTCATTAGAAGTAATCAACACCAAGGATCCTGCATACCAATTGCCGTACCTGTTCAAAGTGCTCGTACACCCGGTGAGGAGGAAGGCCAAGGGAGTTGGCAAGACCAAGTTGCAAGCTGAGTGAGAAGGCAGTCATCAAGTTAGCAGCTGTCAAAAATGAGCGTTGTGATATACGTACGACACACCTCATTTCGACCGGCTCTAGGGACACCTCTCGACGCGAAAACGCCGGACCAGATTGGGTAAGGAATGATACGCCATAGTCGGACTGGGGTTGATACGAGAACTTCACGCAGCGCTCGTAAATATGTCTATACACAGCCTCGCCGAGAGACTCGACCTCAGCGTCGCGATCTTCGCAAAGATGGGCA
The DNA here is from genome assembly GCA_002286825.1 of Lagenidium giganteum. Taxonomy (NCBI): domain Eukaryota; phylum Oomycota; class Peronosporomycetes; order Pythiales; family Pythiaceae; genus Lagenidium; species Lagenidium giganteum. The sequence goes on along the minus strand of NSDO01000052.1, from coordinate 264,280 downwards.
CTTTCGATAAACCTTGTCCACTATTCATTTTGTCAGGGTAGTGAACTTCGAGTGATCCAACCTCACTCCACAGTACCTCTCTCAGTGTCTCATCCGGCGAGTACATTTTCAGGAAAGGATGCTCAAGAAGCTTGACGGCGGTCGGTCGCTCTTCTGGGTTAATCTTCAAACACAACTGCACAAAATCTCGACATTGAAACGAAAACTGATCTGCTGGTAACTCCAAACACTTTTCATTGGCGACCTGACATCAACTAACAGGTTAGAGGCTGTTGCAGAGATCAACGACAGGTCAATCTCGTACCGAATCAACCAATCCAAAGAATCCATCCTGAGTAGGAAGTGGGTATCGACCGAATGCAACAGATACAAGCGCCAATCCAAATGACCAAATATCCGCTGTTCATGCAAGGACCATCAGATCAGTGAAGGGATCAGTAATCCATCTGGACTATGAAAACGAACCTGGATACGAATAGTCTCCTCCACCAATTCGTTCGGGCGCCATGTAGAGCAGCGTGCCAACGAAAGTCTTGGTGGTCGTGGTATTATCGTTCAAGGTGCGTGCCAGACCAAAATCGGAAATTTTCACTTCACCTTGCCGATTTGCTAACAAGTTGTGGGGTTTGATGTCTCGATGCACCATGCGCTTTTGGTGTATGTGGGCCAAGCCCTTTAGCACGCCAGTGGCTATCCGCGCAAGAATCTTCTCGTTTTGGCAACCACCACGAAGGACAATGTCTTGAAGCGACCCTGCGCCCATATACTCCATCACCAAGCATATACAGTTCTTCGGACGATCAACAAAGGCATCGTAGAAAGAAACAATGTAGGGATTCGGCCTGAGAAAGCGACGCATCGTTAGCTGCAGTCGTAGCATGATCGCGGGACAGCGGGTCTTACTTCGGTTTCTCTCGACGGGACCCATAGCTCGAGTCTGGACCATGCTCTGCGATGGGCGCCAGGTTTGAATACAGAGCATGCAGCTCACGAACCATCTGGCGTCGTTGACCACGCCCATATACAGGTACATCCTAGACAAAGCTTCCGTTAGAATCTTCCTACTTTTGTATTGGCATGGCAAAACAAACCTTCACAGCCACGACTTTGAGTGTCGGGATGTGGATAGCCTTGTATACCACGCCGGATGCACCTCGACCGACTTCTTTGACGCGTTCCAGATTTTCTTGGAGATGCAGACACGCTGAGTCTGGCGAAGAGATACCTGCCTCGGAGACAGCCACGTTTTTCGTGGTGAACATCCCATGGTTTGGAGAGTACGCACTTCCAGCGCTGTGTCTTCCAGCATCTGCACCACTCGACGTCAACACCAAGAGCATTTTCCATGTCACAGACCCGTGTACATTACACCCACCGCTTGGAGAGTTAAGCTCGGATTCTTCCCCGGAGCTAAACGATTTCAGACTAAGCTTGAGCATTGCTGTCTGCGTGGCGCTGACGCCTTTGCCACCAGCGCTGGCGTCTTGCCCCATGGCTTTCTCGATCGCATCACGACGTGCCAAAAGTCGGGTTGCCGCTCGTTGCGCTCGGTCTTCAGCTTGCTGTGGCGTGGGCATATCCTCGAGTTTCAATCGAAGCTGTGGTCGCTTGGATTTAGGAGCTCCTGGAGCTGGAGCACCTGCTTTGTTCGACGAGGCTGCCGCCGCCGCAAATGCAGCCGCGGGATTCGCTGTCGTCTTCAACGTCGAAGCAGGCACGTTCGGTCGGAAAGATGGAGGTGTCCCTGGCATTGCAGGCGGCGCGGCGATCTTTTCCTCGTTCTCTAATTGCAAGGAAAGCTCTTGGATGGCCGTTTCCAATTCATCTGGTGGACTGACAAGCTTCGTCTTCGGTTTGATTGCGGTCGCCACTGGTGGCGGTGGCGGTGGTGCTGCTGCATGATGGCTCGCCACCTTGGGCGCCTTCACGGGAAATTCCCGGTCCATCCAGTCGCATTTCCACGACTTGACTTCGGCAATCCGCAGCTCGCGCGGGTTGATATCCGGGAAGATGTTGGTGATAACTGCATTGTCGGTCTGCACAAGCCAGCAACTAATTAATACCTCTCTATCCGCACGACATATCCGCCACACTTCAACTGCACCCAACGTACCTGCGTCGTGTGCCCCGGCAGCGACACCGAGCGTGGCCGCGTGTGCCGCGCGCGGTAGAACCCGTAGATCATCGTTCCATTGGCGCGTGTGTGCGCCGCCATCGTGCGTGGTTTGCTGTCGTGGCCGGCAGATGACGACGAAGAAGACTCGTAGTAGTGCGCGCTTTCGACGCGTCCGCGCTTGCGGTACTTGTCCAGCAGCGGGTTGCGCGGCCCATCGGTGGTCAGGCGGCTCAGCAGCACCGGCCGCGCATTCTGTGCCCCATTGGGCGGATCCTGCGCCGGCGCCGGCGCCGTGGCGCCCGTCGAACCACTCGGCGCGGCCGCTCCCGCGTCGCTGTTCTTCATCGTCGCCTCCTTCCTCCGCGCTTGCGCTGCAGTTCCACCACTTCACTCACCGAGTAAAGAACCGATTTGCTACCGGTATCCGCGCACACTTCCTGCGTACCGGTTGGAGGTACCGATACCGGCGTTGAAGTTGGGGACGCGAAGCGGTGCGACGGTTCATGGGCACCGAATTGGGAACATGGAGCAAGGGCGGCGGCAGGTGAGTGGGTGCGTGGATGGCCAACGCAAGAAAGCAAAAGCTCCGGCAGAGTGAAAAAAAAGCGTGAGCGATATTTTGCTCATCCATGGTTGCGCGCGCGCGCGATGGAGCGAAGAAACCACCACGACAGCATGCTAAAGAAAGCCACGGAAGCCGGAAGATCTCCGCCAACCACACCACGTTCTTCGGCTCGGTTTTGGACGCCATCGCATGCGCCTGTTTGGGAGAAATGCATGCGACGATGGAGCGCGTTTTTAGATCGCAAGGCTCTGCTTGCGCACGCACCTTGACCGAGGGCGTTGCTGCCAAGCGCATCAGAGTGCAAGTCGTCTGCATCTGTGCGCGTGCGTCTTCGTTCGCGGTGAAAGTCGTCGACCAAGCGCCGTGGGGAGAGAAAGACCAACGGAGCTGCCGTAGTGGCCAAGCGAGTCAACAATGTGGCCTCGACGGTTCGGCGGCTGGCTTAGCCTTGCCGCGCTATCGCTTGTTGCCTTGACTCAAGTGGCCCAAGGAGCGAGTATGTGCTCCTCAAAAGCGGATGACATCTGGCAAGCAAAATGCCCGGTGTTGACTGCAAAGAACAAGGATTACCTGCCGATGAAGCACGCCAGCGATGCAGACATCAACGTGGACGAGACAGTCATTGAGCAATCATATGACAAGGCGCGCGCGCTGGCGCTCAAGCATAGCGGTAACATCGGCAACATTGCCATGTCGGGAATGCGGAAGAAGTCACGGACGTGGTACCAGCAGAGCTTGGGACGCCTGTTCACCTACTTCTGCATCAACACGGGCAAGGATGACAAACTCAGCCGATGCGTTGCGGACACTAGTCCGTATGCTGCGAAGTTGGCCAGCGACGACTGCTACACCATCACCGACGCCGACGGTTGCATGGCTCAAGGCAAGTGTGAGAGGCGGGGCAATTGCAAGTGGGACGATCCCGTCGACGGCGCATCGTTCCGACGAGCTCTGTTCTCCAGTGACGACGTGTCAGCTGCCAAGAAATGGGTTGAGCGTGACTACCCGACGTCCTTTGCGCCTCTGATCGCTCCGGGCATCGTCTTTTCCGTGCTGACGGCTATCACTTGTGTCGGCTTCTTTGTGCTTCGCTGCGTGTTCAATCAATGCGGCGGTCGCAATCCCAACGAGAAAGGATACACTCGTTGCGATATCTTGATCCCGACGCTCATTTTCGCTGGGTGCAGCTTCGCCGTCTTCGTGTGCTCGGTCGTGACGGTCGCCCAAAACACCAACATCACCGAAGGCGTGGGAACCATCCTGAGCTCGCTCAACACCACGCTCGAGAACATCGATATCTTCGCGCTCAACCTGCAGAAACCACTGCAAGATGCCCAGACAAGTCTCAGGTCGGCGAGTCTGCTGGTGGGCACCCTCGTGAACGAAATGGATTGGATCCAGAAGGATGGACAGACCCTTCGTGAAATGATTACCCGCTATGGCGAGATCTACACGCACGCCGGTCCATTCCCGTTCAAGGATTGCAACAAGAACAAGTCGACCTGCGTGTCGTGCCCAGATGCAGTATGCGGGAAGCCTATCCGGGATTTCGTGGCTGATGGTGAGGACACTCTGAACACCACCAGCGGTCCTATTGCGAGGGCTGTCGGCGCCATGCAGGAGGCGTTTGTGCAGCACACTGGTGCGATTTCCAGGGGCATCTTGTCGGCGAGCAACCAAATCAACGAAGTGGCGCGCGTCACTTTGGCTTCCAAGGAAACCGTCAATACGATCAAGCAAACGTTTGACAACTACTCGTTTTCACGCGCTGGGCTCGTCATGTTTGTGTTCTTGATCGGCATGTTTTCGTCCTTGCTCGGGTTGTTCGGCATCCTCAAGGGCTTGTGTATCAAGAAGTCTGCGTGGGTTCAGCTGCTCCACGCAAGCTGGTTGATGGCGACGCTGGTCTGCATCATCGGCTTTGTTCTAGCCTCGTCGCTCTTGGCAGTGGCGGCTGTGTGGTATGACAGCTGCAACTACCTTAACATCATTCGCTCTGATACGTCGCCGTATTTCCCGACTATGATGTCCAACGTCATGAACGCGTGCCTGAACGACTCGTCCTTGCTGACACCCCTGGGTCTTGACCAGCACGTTGCCTTCTCGTGTGCAATCCAGGAAAGCTACGTCGCTGTCGGCAAGACCGACTTCTCCGCTCAGACGAAGCACATCGACAGCTTCGGAGAACTCGTCGCAAATCACGAGATTAAAAATTTCGGCTTCAACTCGACTGCATCGCGCACGTACGTTGCCAATGCCAACGCAGCGTTCCTGGCGGTCACATCCAAGTCCGGATTCACACAAGAAAATATCTTGGAGCCGTGGACATTGTACAAGGACGCGCACGAGACGGCCGAGTCCGCCGCAGCCTTGTGTCCTGAACTTGGCAACAGCACAAACGCGACAGACATGTTGCCCGTCTGCTATGTGGGCCGCAAGTGCGACGCAGGAACTGGACCCCAGACTTCCAAGGACAAGTGCAAGTTGACGTTTACGAACGCGTACTACTATGTGCTGGCGTTCAACAAGATCAGCAACATGCTTGACGAGATGCGCGAAGATTTGCTGGGCGACACGGGCAAGGGCTTCTCGGAGGCGTGGCAGTACGACGTGTCGTTACGCGAATTCGCAGTCTCGTACTACAACCGTCTTGTGGACGTGCACACGTCGGTGCTCGAAGTGCTCATGGACGGCGAAGTCGGGCGCATGCTCGACAGCATCGACAAGGTGCGCTGCTCGAGCAACTGCGGCTGGATCAACATCTCGTACAATGCCGTGTACTCGAGTCTGTGCCAGGACGTGCTGGGCACGACCATGGCCATTGCGCTGAGCGTGCTCTTCCTCACGCTCTTCCTCATCCCCATGATCGTGTCGGGCATCACGCTGCAGAAGCGATTGCGCGGCGAGAAGAAGGGCTCGTACCAGGAGCTGGAGCTGCGTCTGCACGAGCTGGAAACCAAGTCTAAGGAAGAAGCGCGCGCCAAGGCAGAGGCCGCCAAGGGCAGCAGCAGAGGTATCGACCTCTCGTTCTTCAAGAAGGGCGGTGGCAATGCCGGTGCCGGTGCTGGTGCCAATGTGATGCCATCTTGAACTGATCTTGAACGGACACGTCCCGTAAGTGCGCGGTCGGCAGCGCATGCGAACCTAAGCTGTCATGGTGCATGTTGACACTAAATAAATATATTTTCGACAAAGATACGTTGGTGACGCTCATGGTCGCTGCGTCATCACACAACACGGCGCACGTGACGAGGGATGAAGGACGTGGTCGTGCTGGGCGGCGGCATTTCGGGGCTCAGCCTGGCGTTCTTTCTGCGCCAGGCGGCGCGGGCCACGAACACGCCTGCGCGCATTCGGGTGGTGGAAGCAGCGGGTGAGCCTGGGGGCTGGGTGCGCACGGCACAGCGCGACAACTTTTTGTTCGAAGAAGGCCCGCGCGGGTTCCGACCGTCGCGCAATGGCGCCGAAGTGCTGCGGCTGGTGGAGCAGCTGCAACTGCAGAAGGAGATGGTGGCGGTGGATGCCGCAGCGAAAGCGCGGTTCATTTTGCACCACGGACGCGTCCAGGTGCGATCACGGGTTGAAGGACACGGGGGGTGGTGACATGATAACAGGTGCATCTGACGTCGGTGTTGTTGCCGTGGCGATGTAGAAAGTGCCAGATAGTATCAGTGAGCTCTTGCAGTGGCCGCTGACGTGGGAAGTGGCCAAAGCTGGTCTGCACGAGTGCTTCACGCCGAAAGGATCGGTGAGAAAGAGAGCGCGTGTGGCTCGTTTGCCCCGACAACGCACGCTGACTGATGATGGAAATGAACATGCAGGGCGAGGACGAATCCATTTACGACTTCGCAGTCCGCCGCTTCAGTCCTGTCGTCGCCGAGTGTCTGCTGGATCCGATGACTTCGGGCATCTTTGGTGGCGACATCCGCAAGCTGTCGATGCGTTCCTGCTTTGGCCTGCTCACGGACATGGAGCAGAGGTCGCCGTCGGGTTCCATCGTGCGCGCCATACTGTTTGGACGCAGCACCAAGGCCGAGCACCTGCTGGACGGCAGCCCCAAGTCCGCGTTCGTGCGTCAGCACGAGAACTCGGCCAGCATCAGCTTCCGCAACGGCATGAGCACAATCGTGTCAGCGCTGCATCAGGCCATCAAAGACGACGCAGACTCGGCCTTGCACTTCAACACACGCGCGGTTGCCATCGAGCGCGACAGCGCCACCAACAATCTCCAAGTCATCACTCACGACTCTGCTTCCGGCCGCGAAGAGCGCGTCGATGCGTCCGCAGTCTACGCCACTATTCCATCCTTCCAGCTCGTGGACGTTGTGCGTCGATCCTTCCCGGAACTGGCAGCAGCGCTGCAAGAGATCCATTACGTATCGATGGGCATGGTGCACGCTGGCTACCACGACAAAGTGCTGACCAAAGACGGCTTTGGCTACCTCATCCCGTCGCGCGAGGCCGAGCGCGTCGCCGGTGTCGTCTTCGACTCGAACGCCTTTCCGGTGCAGAACGCTGCGGCCTCGCCATTGCAGACACGATTGACGGTCATGAGCGGCGGCGCCCACTTCCCCGATATCGACCACCTGCCACTGCCTGAGCTTGAGTCGCTCGCTCTCGACGCGGTGCGGCGCCACCTCGATATCGATGCCAAGCCGGACTTCTTGCGTAGCATGGTCCTGCGCCGCTGCATCCCGCAGTATCACGTTGGCTTCCACAAAACGCTTGATCGAATCCACTCGGCATTGGCGCCAGGCTTGGTCCTCGGCGGCAACAGCTACTACGGCGTCGGCCTCGCCGACTGCGTCAACCACTCAAAGAAGCTCGCTCTCGACTTTGAACGTGCCGCGTAAACTCAAAATCCAACACGGAGCGAGTGCCCGCTATTTTGCCTTCTCAAACAACCGCCGCTGTTTCCGACCCGCCGCCGCCGTGCCCGCGACTTGGGGCAGGACAGCGCCGCGTTGTGTCTGTTGTGAGTCGTTTCGACGTGCTGTTGTGTGCGCGTGTGTGCTTGCTCAGGCTCCAGGACCCGCGGACGACCAGGGCACGACGCACGGGCTTCGTCGAGCTGTCCAGTCCGAGTGGCGGACGCAGCCATGTCAAGGACAGTGCCATCGCGAGCACTAGATGCCGTCTACGGTAAGTGTGACCTTCCTTGGCTTGCGATGGTGATGCGTGATTGACCTTTGTGAATGTCTCGGTAGATCCGCTGTACACGGTGTCGCATTCGCATGGTAGCTACCGCAAGTCCTCCGGCGCCCGCGCTGCGGTGCGAGCGTCCGTCACCACCGTCGGCAGCAGCAACCAAGGTCCTGAAGGCTACGCGCTCGTGAGCGGCAGCGAACGCCCCAAGTTCTTCAAGCGCCCCGTGCTGCCGCATCTGCAGGCAGATCAACCGGAAGTGCTGTTCGCACCCATTGCAGCAGCCCCAAGTGCCCATAAACGCAACGAAGATGATGATCACGACGCGCCCACGCGAACTGTGGGCGTGCAGACAGTGTTTCGTGATTCCGAAGCCCAGACGGACCCATACACCCCCGATTTCACGATCAAGAAGGGCGCGCCCGCAGCACCCGAGATCGCGACGCTGCTGCACTTGCGGCACAAGCAAGGCCTGCCCGCTGGCCAGGCTGAGGTCGAGTTGATCGAGCGCAACCGCAAGAAGAAAGCATTTCAGGCATCGCTGCCGCCGATGACGGACGAAGCCTCATTCGTGTTGCGTAAAGCTATGATGGAAGCCCAGGAGATCCGCGAGTGGGCGTATCGCGAGGCTGAGATTGACGCACTGCACGAGCAGCGCATCGAGCTGCTGCAACAGGCGCTGGTGGAACGCGACAAGGAGAACGAATTCCTCGCGGAACAGCGCATTGAGGCGCTGCGTCAACGCCTATTGCACGAGAAAGAGAATGCCATGGAGCGGATCCAGCAGGAACGCGTGACGGCTCTGCGCAAGCTCACGAAGAAGCGGCAGCACGGCCACCTGACGTCCCCGAAGCGCGACCTCAAACGCGACATCATTGGCGAATACGCGTCGTTTTCGTCCAAGGTGTACGCACCGACCACGCGGACAGGCAAGACAGGGAAAGCCACGATCTTGGAAGTGGGGATCGAGAAGGAGCAGTTCCGACGCCTCGATGTGCTCCAAGAGTTTGAAGGAACAGTGCCGGCGCGATTGCTGGCGTCGTCCAAGTTCAAGCCGCCTGAAAAAGTGGCGCGCACGGCCAAAGAGCGCAAGCAACAGGCCATCGAAGCGCACTTGCTCAAGATCGAATCCATCATCAAGAAGAACAAGGAAAAGAACGAGGAATCGGTGGTAGCCGGGAACACAGGACCAACGCCATCGACTCCAAGCTCGGGCAGTCCACGCAAGCGCGCGCAACAACAGCAAGCGATGCTCATGAATCGACCTCCTACACCGGAATATGTGCTCATGAATGACGGTGAAGAAGACGACGAGGTGGCAGATGCGGTGCGTCTGATCCAGAAGCTCATTCGTGGCCGCGCTGTCCAAAACATGATGTTCGAGGGCAAAGAACGACGTGCGGAGCTGATCCAGGAACTGCGCGCCAGTGACGAAGAGCGTATTGCGGCCGACAACGCATTGAGCGAGGAAGAGGCACGGATGTCGCACTCGACGATGGCCAAAGCCGAAGGCGAGGTGGTGTCCGAGATGCTCGACTTTTTGTACAAGGAACTGGATCGATCTAAGGAGATCGAGAAGATGCGCGAGTTTGTCGAACACGCCGCCGAAGAACGACGACAACGCGAAGTCGAGGAAGGCGGTCGTCGCCAGGCCGAGGATCTCATGCGCGAGCGCGAGGACGAAGTGTTCCGACGCATCGAGTTGGTGCACCAAGAGACGTGCTACGACTTCATCAACGACGTCATCGACGACGTGGTGGCGGAGCAAGCCCACCACAAGGCCCTGGGCGAGCTGCACGTCATGACCGACGGTGTCGCGTCCATCGTCACAACGCTCGAGCAGACGTACAATTCAGACGAAGTGATTGTCAAGGACCTCGTCGCGTCGTTCCTGTTTCCACAGGTGCAACGCCAGAACGTGCGCGACCAGGTCGCTCAGGAACAGCGCAAGTTCGTGTCAGCAGCTCACGCACTGCTCACGGAAGTGAATCGCAGAATCAACATGTAGATTGTTCATCATCCACGACCAATCGTTCCTTTTCGTTCCAAGTCTTATGCACAGCTACTTGCTTGCAGCGGCGCTGACACTGGCGGCGCTGCTTCCACCGGCTGACTTGAGGAACGCATCCAAGTGCTGGCCCTGGTACTTGAGGAAGTCGATCTCTTCCTTGAATTTCTTGTCTTGCAACGCCTTGCGCTCAGTCGCGCGCTTCTCGATCAGTTCGAGCTTGCTCGTGAGCTCCATCACTTTGGTCTCGTTCTCCTGTTTCTCTTTGACCAGCGCCTCAATTCGTTCCTGTAGTTCGCCCATGCCTTCCTCAGCCTGCAGCTGCTTGCGAATGCCGAACGTGATGGAGCTGTCGTACAGCGTCTTGTACGCGTCGGTTGTCAGTCGTACTTCGTCGCGCACACGCAACAGCAGCAGCCCTCGCTCGGGGCAATTGATGGTCACTTGTCGAATCAACTCATCAAAGCACTGCATGTACACGTCCTCACGCACGGGGCAGATGCCGTTCTCACGTGCCTGCCGCTTCATCAGCTTGGTGTCCATCTCTTCCTGCAGTTTGATCACGTCAAAGCGCGTCGACGGCGTCACCGACGAATAGCGCATCCAGAACCCAGATTCCTCGCGCCACATCCTACACGCAAATCAAATCAACCAACAGCGCGCCTCATCAAGTAAACCAAGCAAGACACACGCACTGAGGAGGAAGAATCGCGTTGAGGATGTCTTCGATGCGCGCGATAGCATCAGCCTTGGCGTGTGGAGCGTCGCTGCCTCCACCTGCTGCTCGTTTGTGCGGGTCGACCGTCTCGCCCGTGAAGATTGGGTCTCCGTACAGCACGAGCGACTCGGGCGGCGTCGGGGCAGCCATCGTTTTCCTCTGTGTGCGTGCGTGTTGTTGCTGCGCTGTGTGCTCTCTGAGGCCTCAGTCGATAGCCTTAGCAACCTGAACTCCCTGCCCAACGCCGCGAAACGTCGCGACCTTTGCAGCCAATGCACGCCGAACACCAAGGCGAATGTGAGGCAAACGCTGCTCGCATTGCCCACCAATCCACGGGTTATCGTTTGTGCTACATAGTGTCGCGATGCGCTACATGCGCTCACTTTCTCCAGTTGTTGGTGGCGTGTTGAGCCAGCAACTGCGCTTCCTTCTGCCGTCGCCGCTCGAGACTGAGCTCGGCTGAGAGCTGCTCTGGGCTTTTGTACGACACTGCGTCGATCTTGGTCTTCCACTTTGCGCTGTTGTGCTGTGCCTGCTCCACCATCTGAGTCAACTGCACGTTGCCATCGTCTTCAATGTCAATATTATGCGCGACGCCATTACATGCACCATGCTCAACACACCTGTGTCCTGCGCTCGGCCACTGTCATGTCCACCGACTGGTTCCACGGCGTTTTATCGCGCAGGTCAGGATGGTTGGGCAGTTCTTCCGTGCGTTTGGCGTAGCCCTAGACATGGAGTGGCAGCCACAGCAATCAGCGTGTCGATTACAGATACCAGTCATTGCGACCACCGCACCCGCGCCATGCGCTCGTCACCGAAAGTCTCGCCCACGTACTCGTCCTTGAGCGCCACCTCGATGATGCCCATATTGAAGCGATTGCTGTGCGGCTTGAGCGTTGGGTACTTCTTTGGAAGCTTCTCGGCTCGGAAGTTGTAGACGTACATGTTGGCTCGGTTGCGCTGTGCAACCAACACTAGTTGTGAGAGTTGCGCTCAGAATGATAAACAACACCGCTCAGTCGCTGCATTTGCAGCGCACCATGCAGCAGTACCTCGGCATTGACGTTGGTGCGCTTATAGCACTTGCCCGTGAGTTGCATGTTGTCGTAGTTGGACGTGGCCATGTTCCATGGCTGGCGCTCGCCAGACAAGAGGCGCGATCGTAGTGATTCAACAACCTCGGCTTTCGCTGCGAGCTTGTCAGGACGCGTGTCCTGTGCGCAAAACACACGTTCTTCCTGCGAGTAGTTGAGAGGTGTATCGATGCTTCCTATGGCTTTTTTCTTGCCTAGCGCGCGTGGTGCCTGAGGCGACGTCGCTAATGTGTCGGTCCCTGGCTTCCTGTCATTGTCAGTCCGAGCCTCATTGGAGCTGTGCAAAGTCGTCGTGGTCATGATGCGCTTGCAGTCACACAAGCGCCATGCAGAGCGACCAGCTTGTGCAGTGCTTGGTCTCTGACTTGTCGGGTATTTGCGTTCGGATCAAGCCTTTCAGTATATTAAGAAAGCACACCAACGCCAATTGCGGGTGCGTTGTTGTTCCTGCTCCAGCCACACACAGCTCGTGCGGTTCTACTCGCTCGCGGCGGTCTTCGTAGCATTACGCAGGTTGTCGCGATCGGCCTGCAGCACACGGCACAAGCCCTCTAACTTCTTGATCTTGTCCAGAAGCTTCTGCTTGTCCTCCTCGATCGCCACCTTCTCGTGCAACACAGCGATCGCGCCTTGGTCGTATTCGGCGCACTTCTTTTTCAGAGCAGCGTTGTCTTTCTCGAGTTTCTTCGTGTGTTTTGCCATCTACAAGCATCCGTCGCAGACAACTGAGTAAGGTGAATTGACCACTAGCTATGCTTTTGGCTACACCACAACGCCGACCTTGTCCATCTCGTCGCGGAATGTCACGAACATTTGATTGCTCTTTGCGAGTGTTTCTTGCACAACATCAAACTTTTCTGAGTACGAACTCAGTTGGGACTGTCACGCGAAAGAGGTGCGTCAGCTTGTCGCCATCGCATCTGCAGCCATGCACGCGGTGACAATACCTGTAGCTGTAATTCACGATCCGAGAACAACTTGGCCTTCTCAAGCGTGGCCTTCACTTTCTCTGATTCACGCGCAGTGAGCTCGATCTGGTGCTGCAGCTTCGCTTCGGCGAGTTGAACGGTCAGGTCCTTGGCCTGTAATTGGTGCTTGAAGTGCTCCTCTCGCGAAGCATACTGCTCCAGAAACGACTTGAGCTTTTGCTGCAGCCTGGAGACAGCACCTGTGTCGATAAAACTGCAATCAACAGCGCCATTGACATCCTTTACGTACTGCTCGTTCTCCTTGAGTGACGCAACGTAGTCCTTGCCTTGCTGGTCCATCTTGGCGCTCACTTCCTCAATGGTCTTCTGGAACTGCGCCGACAACTCTTTGCGTTTCTTGTCTTCATCGTCCGCGATCCGCCGACTCTCCGACTGTCAAACAACACCCACGCACCAGACGAGTCAGCACAAGTCACCACATTCACTCAGTCACACGCGCAGGATCTTACAATGATGAGCTTGTTCTGCTTCTGCAATTCACGACACAGGTGTTCCAGCTTGCCCTTGGCCACTGACACCTTGGATAGCTCGGACCCCACTGCCACAGCAACCCATTCAACGCCATCAATCCCTTCTTCCATATCCATAGCCACGTCGACTCACGACCACAACGTACATGAGTTCTTCTGCTGCTTGAGCAAGATGTTCTTGGCGTGCACTTCTCCGATCTTCTTCTGCAGCTGCACCAGCTCGTCGCTCGTCTGCTGCAGCATCGCTGCAAGTGCCGTCACTTTGTCGGCGTCCGCCTGGTCGCCGTCATTGACCAGCGTCTGCACGTGCTCCAGCTTGCGCGGCGCCAACTGCTCGTCCTGGAAGATGCCAGTGAGGTCGATGGGCACGTCCAGCTCGTCGCCACCGACTTCCAGCTCCGCGATCTTGCTCGTGAGCAGGTCGCGCAGGTCTTCGCCGCTGGCTCCGTGCTTGTGCTGCTGGTGGTGCAGCTTCTTCTTGAGCGCCAGCTCGCCCAGGTCGCGGTCCCGCTCGCGGTCGCCCATGGCGGCGCTGGCGCCGCACGACTGGCGCTTTTTTTTCTGCTTGTGCTTGAGGCTCTTGGTAGCCGACGCATGCGGCAGGTTGGCGGCCTCCATCGGCGTCACCAGTGGGCTGCTGCTGCTTTCTTCCATTGTTGTTGTTGTTGTTGATCACTCAGCCACTGCGATGGCTGGGAATGCACGGTGAGTGGTCGTTTAAGTGCGATCGGAACCTAGCGAAAACTACTAAATACGCACTACCGCTCGCTTGTCCCATGGACGGTATATTATCTACCTTTCTTGCGTGATGCTATGTTGGCATCATTGGCTGCGGCTGCAGCGAATGATGCAGCCGCAGCTGGTATCTCAAGAATCGATCATCAACAGGGCAAAGCATAGTCTGTTTTATAGCTCCTCGCTGCTCAGCTATTGGCTAGTGTCAGTAGTGCTCACACTCGCCAATCGCGCGCGATCTTTGGGGCATATCCCAACGCGCATACCCCCCACAGAGCTTGTTTGTAGACGCTGAAAAGGTTCGAGTTCCCCGTCTTACGGCCGATCTCTTTAGGCGTGGTCTGTCATCGTGACCTTTGATGCTGCACCATTTGGGAGCCTCCGCATTTCCGAGCCCCGGCGAGATCGTGCGCGACTTGCTGTTGCTGCGGCGACGCACGAATCCATCGCCCGTCGTCATGATGCACAACAGGCTGACACTCGCTCGCTCTATGGCTGCAGTTTTACGGTTTCTCGTCTTCTTCTTCGCCGTCGCAAACATTGTTTTCTTGCTCGTCGACCTCATTCTGGAGATTCACATGGGGCACTGTGATGCAAGGTCATCTCTATTGGCAATACTATCGGTACTACCTTGGCGCCGAGATCACTTGCAGCATCGAAAACGCCGACCGTGAGTTGCGGTAGATTCTCGTCGTATCACCCAGCAATTTTATACTGAATGCGTTCCCATTTGTGGCATCAGCAATGACAACAAAGCATATCACGGCAACGCTGAGCCGGAAACTTCACTTCCGGTGGTCGGCAACACCAACGACGCCGCTATCAGCGAATTTGACGGACTTGATGTACATCAAATGCGATCTCGGTATCCGCGAGTTGTGTCCTGGATGCACTGGCTGATGATCCTCTATGGCGCATTCATCCTCTCCATTCCCATCGCGCCTTCCAGCATATTAGTCTCTTACTCCAACGAAGCAGCACTGTTCCTGTGTCAGGATCCGCTGTATCCCTGGGTCATGACCGAACTGACGTGCGTTGACCGTCATGTCAATTGCACGACACTCAGCTATCTGCTGCTTTAGACAACCTGGATCTGTTCGAATTGGTACACCTGGCTCTCCTGTACTGCCCGGAGCTCGAGATGCCAGCCACACTGCTCAAGTACAAAGACATGGCAACGCTCGCGATTTCTAATTCAACGGTATTACGATGGGAAGCGGACGTTCCCATCACCAATACCACGTTCCCGTACTTCCAAACCCTTGCGATTCTGTCTGTCAATGTATCGTGCGTACCTCATGGCATCACCGACCAGCCATTCCCTGACACGTTTGAATGGGTGATGTTCGACCACGTGAACGCAAATGACTTTCTCGATCTCGTTGTGAACAAGTGGAACTCGACCGTGTACTTCTATTGCACGTTCTGCGGTCTCGACAAGTTCCCGCTTGCGATCATCCGTGATATTGGGGACTTGTTGGTGGTTTGAGACACGTTGAGGGCGATCAAGTTCCCGCTTGCAATCAAAGCCATGTACTCGGTACAGGACATCATGCTCACGCACAATGCTGTCTCCATTATTCCAGAGGATGCGATTGATGTGCACGAAACGACGGTGATGCTGCACGTTGAGATACATTACAATCCACTCCAGCACATTCCGAACGTTCTGGTCGACCTATTTGATCAGCTGTTTTACATCGACGTCCAGTTCATCAACGTGACCGAGTTGCCATCGCGCGTGCGTGATGCGACATCCGACTACCTGGTCGTGTACGCAGCGGGATCAGAGCTCTGCGAACGATCTCCGACGCTTCCAGCGTGGGTGGCTTGTATTTTGTTTCCGGATGGTTGGTGGTTCACGGTTTAATCACCGCAATTTGCGATATCATCTCGAAAAGCGGATGAGTTAGAGCGACTCCAGCGCAATTCATGCGTTCAGGTCTATTTACCAAAGCAATACAATGTATGCCGCAGCCTCATGATGATCAGCTCACTCGCAGTGGACTTTACTCGCCCAGTGTCTGGGCAAGTGAAGTAGATGTCTAGCCCCCAGACATCTATTGGGCAAGTTGCAACAGTACCGAATCTGCAATACCAGGCCTGAATGTCTGTGGACTGTGCGTGCCGATCGCATGCTTATCGACCGTCTCTGCCACACGCTTGCATGTTGCTTGCATGTTGTGCACAAGACAGGGCACCAACGAGTCCGGCATTCTGGAACGCCGTGGAATGTCGGCGAACACAGCACGAGAGGCCACGAGGCCACCAACGGTGCTTCGCTGTCAGCGTCGTGCAGATAACCATTCAGAATTCATTTTTTGCTTTGCTTTGCATTCCGTCGTGGTACGACCACAAAGTATACTTTCGGTATCTACCTGAAGGANCGCGTGAGAGTAGACGCAGTTGTGACCTCCAGTGGTCGTGGCCTTGCGGCACTTGGAGCGCGTGTGGTTCGCTGAGGTTCAACTTGTGGATCCATTGGTGATTGAGTGAGCCGAGTGTCTGCTTTTGGACTGCAACGATGCTGTCTAGCGTTGGTTTCCACTCGGTGTAATCCATGTGGAGTGCGCCATCTTGCCACCGGTATGTCGGACCAAAACCGTTGTCAACTGCATCGAATGCATGTTGAATGGCCTGTTGTTCGTCCGGGGATCTTCGTTGTGCGTTGTACTCCCTCRGTACTAGCGTTCCGACGCGTTCTATCGTGCCTTCGAGTTTGAGTTGGAGCTCTGGGCCACGGTTGGGTTGGACRAYTGTGGGGRACGTGTGGTCTCGATGTCTKCGAGCCACTACTGCCGCCGCCTGGGMGAAGAGGAGCTTGCGCAGGATGGGGTAGCCGAGCCCGCCTTCCGCCGTTGGCCTCGCCGCCAATTGCGGGTTGTACTTGGCCTTGACGTCGGTGTCCTTGAAATCACCGGCCCATATGAAGTGGTGGAGAAATTTCTGCGCCTTGCGCGTGATGGCAGCCGTTGGCCACACATGCTGGCTGACAAAGAGCAGCTTGGGTACGGCCACCGCGTKCACAAGCTGGATGCGCTGCATTACATTTGATGTCTTGCGGACCGCCAGTCCGAGCCGTGCTTGGAGCTGTGTGAGCATGGTGTGCCAGATTTCTGCTTTGTCTTCTACTGTGGCGACCGGCACCCCAAGATATCTGGTGGGCAGCGTCGACGGTGCGACTGAGTAGTCCGTGATGGGTGTCGAACCATCCTTTCGGAGGTTGACCACTGCAGTCTTTCGTTTGTTGACTTGTAGCCCTGCTGCCGTCGCAAATTTGGCGAGAATGGAGTCCATGAGTTGTAGTTCGTCTTTCGTGCGTAAGTAGATCGCGGTGTCATCCGCGTATCCTGCCACTTTGAGCCGATTGCCGTCGTTCCGGGGAAGTTGAACGCCCTGGAGTTCTGCCTGATCGTCAATTCTGCAATATAGTGAATCTAGCGCCAGCACAAAGAGCTGTGGTGCAAGAGGACACCCCTGACGTATTCCACAGTTGACCATCATCGGTCTCGCCTTGTAGCCGTCGACTGKGAAGTACGCTGTCGTGCCGTCATGTAGCGCAGTGMTCAGGGCGGTGAACTGGTCTGGGAATCCTTGCTTGCGTAGCGCTTCGCACAGGAACGTGCGATTTATTGAGTCGTATGCCTTTTGAAAATCGACCTGCACACAGCAAGCATCTTGGTGTGATACCTGTTGTTGTGCTGCCGTCTTGGCTTGGTAAAACCGTCGAATGGTACTGTGTATACTGCGTCCTGGTACAAAGCCTGATTGTTCTTCGTGGATGAGTTGGCGCAGTAGTGGCCGTGTCCGCTTGGCCAGAATACGTGTGAAAATTTTGTAGTCCGTATTAAGCATGGACAGCGGCCGGAAGTCGAGCCCCGTGTGCGGTGTCGCAAYCTTCTTCAATGGGAAGATTGAGGCCGCCAAAAAGCTGCTAGGAACGGCTTGGGTTCGCATGACAGCGTTAAGTACCGGCGTGAGCAGTGTCACGAGCTGCGGCTCCAGGTTACGGTAGAAGTCGTTCGGCAGGCGATCCGGCCCCGTCGCCTTGTGTCTCTGGCATCTGCGGATTGACCACTGGACTTCCTCCTCGGTGATGGCCTTCATCAGCAGTTTCTG
>NSDO01000052.1:161599-173717 GCA_002286825.1 Lagenidium giganteum | reverse complement strand
ACACACATTCATGACTGTTTGGATTGGCTAAAATTAAGCGGTGGTGTTGCTCTGCTGTCTCTTCAACGCGTGTTGTCTGCATGTGTTCGGGAACAATCGCGGACAGACGCGCGCATAGTTGACTTCCATTCCCAACACGAACCGCGCATCACCAAGTGCTTTGACGGTGAAATGTGCCTTGAGCTCGTTGCACACTTGTTCCGCCTCCTCCTCTGTTGCGCACCCAACCGACACGTAGAGCACCACATAAGTTGGACTTCGCCCTTTGTGTCGAACAAATACACACACGTCCGATGTGCATTGCGTGAAATTCATGGACTTAAACACCGAGCGGATGGGCTTGTACCAAACATGTGCGGCTTGCTTGAGGCCGTACAGGCTTCGACGCAGACGACATATCATCCCAGGTGCAGCATCAACACCAGCCGAAGCTGTCATGTAGACAATCTCAGCTAGGTCACCATTCAGGAAGGCGGTTTCGACGTCGTACTGCTTGATGAAGAACCTCAAATGACAGCAAATCGCAAGGAAAATTCGCACGCTGTTCATGCTTGCCACCGGGGCATATGTTGATGAATAGTCGATTCCTTGCGTCTGGAGATATCCCAACGCCACCAGTCGTGCCTTGAATCTGGTGATGGTTCCGTTCTCATCATACTTGTGTGCGAACACCCATTTGTGGCCAATGACTTTGACTCCACGTGGTCGCCTCACCAGGTCCCAGATGTGGTTTCGGCAGTGTGCGCGAAGCTCTGCGCGGATTGCCTCCTTCCATTTCGCAGCATCTGGCGACGCCATTGCTTCTTCGTACGTCATCGGAACACCTGTGACTGCGAGCGCGATTTCATATTCGTCGTCCGTACGAGGACGCTTGYTCCATCGCTCGTCTTGGCTTGGGTTGTTGATGCCATCAGTGAGAAGACCGACGCTTGGTTGATACTGTTGCCTTGCGTGTGGTTGTCCGCCGCTGAAAACAAGTCGATTCTCGGCAGGCKGCWGAGGCCGGTACGTCACAACGCTTGTGGGTAGTTGTCGATGCTGGACGATGCTTGATGATCCCCTTCCTCGGGTAACCAGACTATGTGATGCCTCGCCACCTGGAGCAGGAATCAGACTGCGGGTAGCTTCCCCGTCTTGTCCTTGATATTCTAATTGCG
The DNA here is from genome assembly GCA_002286825.1 of Lagenidium giganteum. Lineage (NCBI taxonomy): Eukaryota > Oomycota > Peronosporomycetes > Pythiales > Pythiaceae > Lagenidium > Lagenidium giganteum. Next base: position 172,560 of record NSDO01000052.1, on the reverse strand, counting down.
GTGCTGGAGGACTCGAGGTTAGCTGCAACGGATCATTCGGTCGTTGCTCAGGCTCTTGGACTATCGGGACGGGCAGCATCGCGTGGCATGGAGGTGGTGTCGGTACGACCAAGGCGCGTTGATCATCTCCGATACCATGCTCGTAATGGTAGTGCTCATCGATCGATTCTGCTTCGCCAACACCCGATGCGGTTGGTTCACGGTTTCCATCGGTCATGTCAACTTCCATGTCCTCGCCTTCATTCTCCCCCTCAGCATCGACATCCATTTGTTCCAAATCACGAGAACTGTCGCTGGGCTGGCTACTCCGCTTGCCTGCTTCGCCATCACCATCAAGCATCACAGCGGGGCTGAACAATGCTTGAAGGGGCACATCCACATACTGTGGTGGTGGTCTCTCATCCAGTGTCATTGATCGCGTCACAACCAGGCGGCCATCATCTTCGTCCCACACACGCCAGGCTTTGGCTCCATCTGCATATTCCACGAAGATGCAGCGATGGGCTTTCGAGTCCCATTTGGATCGCTTGGACTTGTCAACATGCACGTATCCTCGTGCTAGGACGCGAAGATGGCCGAGCGAGACTTTGTGACCCGTAAAGACTTCGTACGGCGTGGATTCTGGGCGAAGTGTGTTGGGAACTCGGTTGATAACATGGGCGGCTGTTGCAAGTGCCTCACCCCACCATACYTTGTCYATGTGCATGTACGCAAGCATCGCTCGACTCATGTCCACCAGCGTCCTGTTCATCTTCTCTGCAAGGCCGTTTTGCTGTGGGGAGTAAGGTGCGCKCATTTGCCTCATAATCCCGTGCTCAACGCAAAMCTTRCTGAATTTCTTGCTCACAAATTCCCCTCCATTGTCGGTTCGCAGACAACGGATTCTTCTGTTCGTTTGGGTCTCGACCAATTGCTTGTACTCCTTGAATTTCTCAAATACCTCAGACTTGGCCTTGATCATGGAGACATGAACGAATCGCGAGAAATCGTCGACGAAGACGACCACATACTTCGCTCCTCCCTTCGMAGTAGGTGTCATTGGACCCATGACGTCGCTGTGAATCACCTCCAACACTTGCTGAGTCTTCAGTGAACTGCCTGGCAGATGGGAGAACGGGCTCGCTGTCATATTTCCACGAGCGCATCCACCGCACAAATCGCTCGTTCTAATGCCAGACTTCAGACAGGGGACGCCGACATCTTGCTTTGAAATCGCRGTCACGCGATCATGCGAGATATGCCCTAGTCGAGCGTGCCATAATTCTCGCATCATTTCTTCCTCAGKGTGTGCAGCTTCTTCCCCGGTGCTTGCTGCAACATCATCGTCACGCAGCTCCCGTCGTGGGTTCCACTCATACMACTTGCCACGTTTTGGTGCACGCAGCACAACAGCGCCACCGTGCGAGATCACACATTCTTCGTTCACAAATRWTACTGATGCACCCTWGGCCGTGATTGCAGGGATCGAAATTAGTCGGCGATCCAGAGCAGGGACGAACAGCACGCCCGTGAGCACAATGATTTTACTTGACTCTGACACCAGGCGAACTGTGCCGGTCCCGCCCGCAGCAACGCGTTGACCATTYGCAACCGAGATACTGAGTGGGTGGCGCAGTGGTCTCAGCTCCACAAAGTCCGATCGGTCATACGACATATGGGAGCTTGCTCCACTGTCAACTAGCCACATTGTGCGGTCGACCAATTCATTCACCGCGGAAAACACGTGCTCACCCTTGACCGCGCGACGCTTGGGCAGACATTGCGCTTGTGGCCGTACTCCTTGCAGTGGAAACACTGGATCTGCTGGTCTCCATTAGCACCGTCGTTTCCACCACCCTGTCCTTGACCATCACGTCGGCGACCATGACCTTTTCCTCGCTTCTGGCCACCATGTCCCTTACGCGACACGGCCTTGAATGCCTTCTCCTGAGCTTCTCGCTTCTTCAGTGTGTCCTACTCACGTCGCAGCATCTCCTTGGCCTCCTCCCGCGTGATGCCTTTGCATGTCTCGATGATTCGGACCATACCATCGTAGTCTGCTGACAGGCTCCCAAGTAACACCACCATCTTTTCGTCATTGGMCATTTCCTCTCCGACAGCCGCTAGACGAGTGCACAGCTCATCGAACTTGAGCAGGTGTTGCATCAGATCATCTCCAGCGTTCATCTCAAACGCATGGAGCTCCCTGCGAATTTGGATCCGGTTGTGCAGACTCCTCTTCACGAAGAATTCACGCAGCACTTCCCATGCTTCCAGTGCTGCCTTCACCTCACGAATCATCGCTTGGTATGTTGGGCTGATCATCTTGACCAGGATAGCCAGAGCCTTCATATCGTTGACTCTCCAGTCTTGCCCCCTCGGTTGCAGCTCTGGCTTCCCCTCAATGTGGTGCAGCAAATCCTTCCTCGCGAGTGTCATCCGGGCATTGAATTCCCAGAGATAGTAGTAGTTGTCGTCCTGCAGGACATCACTTGCGATCGGCGTGTTTTGGCTCATAACCTCTCACGGATTGAAGGAGCAATGCAAATTGGAAAGTGAATTAAGGAAGTGAACCAGAACTGCACAGCTACCAATAGACTCTCGTATTCCMGAACATTCGTGATCGGTGCTTCTAGMGCTTCTGCAGCACATCGGGTTGCTCACACCTGTACCGGTAATCATGCACATCTCTGTACACCAGTTCAGCTGACCTTGTGCACACGAGACCGCGCACCGCTGACAGATACTAGTACCGCAGTGTGGATGGTGCCCGCTCGTGTCGTAGTCATGTGGCATCAATGTACGATAAATTGTGGGGCGGGTTGGGATTGGCTGAAACACACATTCATGACTGTTTGGATTGGCTAAAATTAAGCGGTGGTGTTGCTCTGCTGCCTGCAACGTCTGCATGTGTTCGGGAACAATCGCGGACAGACGCGTGTTGGAAACTGCCAACAAGATTTCCAGGATTGTCTGTCCACAACCAGTCATAAGTCACTGAACCGCAACACGCATTCCGCAGAATCGGAAGAATGAACCATGGAAGTMGCGATCGAAAGTGCGGTACATTCACGAACGATTACCATGCGCAATACCCACGACGAAGCGCGTAGAAACCATGTATCTCTTCAAGAGAACACAGATCACCTCAGCTGAAATGTGTTGCCGCAGCACATTTCCATTGGCATTGGCGTTGCCGATGGTGGTGCCGTCGGCAGTGGCATTGGCATTGGCATTGGCATTGGCACCGCTAGACGGCTACTTGCGAAGTGATGGCTGAGCACCATCATCGTCGGCATCGTTGAGCGCCTTCGCGCAGAGGGATACGAACGTTTGCACCGAGGAAAAAACCTTGTAGTTGCCCCCGACGTGCGCCCCGTTGTAGCATGTGTACAGGTTCTCGTCTTGAAGGGTCGTGAGCACTTGTTGGCAGCTCGGCAATGCACACCACTCGCGAAACATCGCGTCGTCCTCTAGCCCGAAGGACGGGTGGGCCGCACCGTAATGAAGCATACCGACGCCAGTCTCGAAGTAACACTTCGAGTACGCGTCACTGTCCGCAATAGCATTGCACGTAGCAACCGGGAGCACTTTCAGTCGCGAATGACAATCGGCGGCGTTCACAGCGGCGGCGCCGGCGACGACGAACGCGGCAGAGATAAATGGGCTGGAAACCTTCATTGGTGCTTCAACACAGAGCGTGACGGGGTGAGCTGACAAGTGGCGTGTCTTGGAACCGGCCAAATGGCGTGTGGCGTTGACGGAGAAAGTGACTCCACACTCAAACGGCATCGTTGGGCATAGTCCAGGCTAGTGACCACGAGCAGCTGGGATTGTCGCTATTGTCGCTTTGCGACAACCGTGCAATGAGCTCCAGTGGGAGTACGACACGCCTCTGTTGCTTGGAGACAACATGGCCTCGATCTACATGACCGCCAGACCTGGCAAGCACAGTCGTACCAAACGTGGAGCCCAACGAGGCTCCCCAGTCGGGGACAAGAGCAGAGGGGCGAATGGGTGATTCGCAGCAATTGGTTGAAACTCCGATCGGGCAATGTACTCTGAATGGGCAATTCAGAGAGGCGCCGCCAACGCACGCCATTGCCACCACCAGAACAGCAGACCTTACTTCCGGATCGCTACGCTCACGACCCACGCTCAACATGAAGACCGGTCCGCTTGTTTTGCCACCGATGGAGGTGAAGCTCAAGGGTGCGCACAACTACCACGAATGGTCGGTGCGATTCCAAACGCAGATGATTGCATTGAACTGTAACGGTATTGTGATTGGTGAGGAGAAGCGCACGGATCGACCAGCGTCGGACACCACCTGGCAGACCGGCTTCGACGAACGTCGGAAGAAGGCCCACCTGCTGATGGTGAACAGTGTCACGTGGCCTGTCCTCGAGCCGTTGGAAGAGGTGGTCAAGACCGGCAATCCTGCACGCCTTTGGGAGGCGCTCAAGACCGCAGTCGCGAAGGGCGGCGGTCACAACGACAACTACATGCGAAGTGACTTCTATGGTAGAAGGTTGGGTTATCGTGAACTAGTGGGAAGAACATCGATGATCTGATTTTCTTGCGCGGAGAAATCAACAAGAATGGTGATGCTCCTGTGGTATCACTTCAAGATGCAATCTCTCGGATTAAGAATGCAGAATACGTCCTGACCGACCATGACAAGCGACGTGGAAACGGACACGGCCTTAGTGGCCAAGCCGTGAATCGTGTGCAACCCGGTCATCGGCGCTTTGGCAGCGCGCGACGTGGACCGCGTGGAAACAGCTGTAGTCGCGAGCAGGATCGCAGCGCAAGCCAAGCATCTAGTCATGGTGGCAAGCGACAGCGCGATGGATGCTTCAGGTGTGGCGCTAAGGGGCACTGGATCTCGGAGTGTCCAGAACCAGCGGAGGGCCAAGGTGGTCAAGAAAGTGATGAAGGCCAAGGTGGCCAAGGCCGTGGAGGCAAAGGCAGTTCATCGAAGAAACAGAAGACCGATGTGCTGCACGTCGAGGTGACGCAATCACGCCGGGAGCGTGAGACTTCGCCAGCACGCATTGTTGAGCGCATTGATGATCATGGTGATCAAGATGTGAGTGCTACGAGTGTGGTACCCAGCATGGAGACACGAGCCGATGGCGCGACTCCTGGTGAGGGCGAAGGTGCTGCTGGCACCGGTCAAGGAAAGACAGTGTTGACTTTTGAGCAGCAACAAAGGAAAGAGAGCGCCGACATGATCGAGTGGTTACTTGACTCGGGCAGTCAGGCTAACATCTGCGCAGATATCCATCAAATTGTGCGCATTGGCACGGGTCACGGGTCATCATCTGACCATGCTGAACGGTTCCAGCGAAGAAGATGTAGCGAAGGGCGAGGTGCACCTTCGTGTCAAGAACGAAGACAGTGGGTGTTACATGAATCGTCTGTTGGAGGACGTGTATTACACGGCTAATGCGAGATGCAACTTGATCGCTCTTGGCTACATGTTGATTCAAGCCGGCTACGACATGAAGCTGTCAAAGCACAAGACTGTCATGTTGTTGTCCAAGCCCGGCATGCGCCTTAAGTTCACCCTCGTCGACGGGATTTACAGGATGGGGACCCAGAGTAGTGCTGCTGGCCAGCACATCACCCAACCCTGGGTGTTGGGGGTGGAAAAGACGGCTTCGGTGGCCTCGGAGAAGATGATGGAGTTGCGCCACAATCGCTTTGATCACGCAAGCTTGGAAGACGTGAAGAAGGTTGCCGTCCATCCCAACATCGGCCTTAAGGTCAATTCTAGTGCGTTTACCCCTTGTGACTGCATCCCTTGTCGAATGGCCAAGTTTCGACGGATGATGTACCGCCGTCGTCAAGACCAGATAACGCCGCCCCTAGAGCGGCTAGCTGTCGACGTCTGCGCCGTCAAGCATGAGACGTGCACTGGTGAGACGTTGTTTCTGCTCATCGTGGACGAGGCGACTAGGTACAAGTGGACGTACCTAATGCGGAACAAGTGGAAGGCGACTACACACATCATCGGCCTAATCACGCTGGTGATCAAGGAGTTCAAGAAAGAAGGGTATGAAGTGGTCAACCTCCACTCAGATCAGGGTGGTGTATTCTTGAGTTCAGAACTCGAGAAGTTTTGCAGAGCGAATGGAGTTCGGCAGACATATACCAACGGCTACTCACCTGAAGAAAACGCGATTGTTGAACGCGCGAACGGAATCTTACTGCCGCGCATTAGGGCAATGCTGGCGGCCACTCAGTTGCCTAAGTTATTGTGGGGAGAGGCACTCCTGCACACCGTTCATACTCTTAACAGGTGGACGACCAGCGCACTACCGAACGACATGGCGCCCTTTGAGGCGCTGCATGGCCGGAAGCCAGATCTGTCGTTACTTTGTACCTGGGGCTGCTTGGTGCAGGCCCGCGTTGAACCAGGAGCGAAACCCAGACGTGACAAGCTGGAATCAAGGACGGAGATGTGCCTTTTGCTAGGCTATGCACACAATGCTAAAGGCCTGAAGCTATTGAGCATGCAAGATGGGAAGATTCGCACGGTGCGAGTCGAGAATGAGGTGAGTCATGAGAACTTCTCAGTGGCGTCTGACTACGTCCAGTTCGTGCTGACCAAAGACATGCAAGGAGCAGTCAAGAAACCCATTCCTATTATCCCAATTAGATCGACCATCCTGACATTTGCCCCTGACGATGAAATCGCTCAGAAGGTCGTAAGCAATGAGCTACTTAAAGGGAGCGAAATGATTTTAGAAGACGTGGATCGCGCAACGACATCGGCAGCTGGAAGCCAGAAACAGTGCTCAACCACTCAATCACCAGCTAAGAAGCGCAAGAAGATTACATTTACAGACAGCGACAGTGACACTGAGGTAGTGACAAGCGATAGTGATGATGCTTTGAAGGCGTCAAGGATCGACGATGGCACGAGAGAAGCGCCAAGAACTGATCGCGTTCCTGTCGTGATGAGACCTCAACGCCAACGACGAGTACCAGCCAAGCTGCGTGACTGCTTCAACGTTGTGGTTGGTAATGGAAAAGTAGTGAACGTACCGCAAGGGTACAGACAGGCCAAACAGAGCGTATTGTGGCCAGAATGGAAGAAGACCATGGAGGCCGAGCTGTCCTCGCTCAAAGAACATGGGACTTGGCGTCTCGTGCCGCGTTCGACCGCTGGTCAGTCGAAGGTGATCGATCACCTGTCGGTGGGTGTTGGCATCAAGCGCGATGTGCAGGGAAGAATCAAGAGATATAAGGCGAGACTTGTTGTACATGGATTCAAGCAAGTGGCTGGAATCGACTATGGTGAAACTTACGCCCCTGGCATTCGGTTTGAGACGATCCGCGCTGCATTGTACTACGAACTGCAACGTTGATGGATGGCTCTACAATACGATGTTATGACAGGCTTTCTTTACGGACCATTAAAGGTCTCCTGACGGCTACGAAGATGGCAGTCCTACAATGGTATGTGAGCTGCAGAAGAGTCTGTAGGTGTGACGGGAGTCACCTTAGCTTACACAGAGCTCGGCGAGGAAGCGATGCAGGGCTCCGCGACCAAGCGAAGTCCGAGGAGGCACGAGGGGTTGAAGGAAAATATCGAACTGAATTATTGCTTAGAGCTGGTAGGGCCTATTTAACCTACAATGTGCAGTATACCTGATATGTAAGCAACGAGAATTGTAACCACTGTGGCCCTACAGAATTAATGTGTGCCACCCCAGTTGGGCACACATCCCTGGTAGTGTGGTCCACACTACGACACGGTGTCCCTGACCCGATGTGGGACACCCAAATATGTGATGGAGAGCACGCCCCATTACAGTACAGGCTGAAACAGGCCCCATATGTCTGGAACAAAACTCTGCATATCTAGCTCACGTTGCTTGGTTTCACGAGGATCGAGAAAGACCGAGGGCTGTACGCAAAGAAGGACAACGGAACAATCACGATGCTGATTACGGTTTACGTCGATGATTTGCTTCTCATCGGTCCTGGCGACCTGTGCAAGAGAATGGCAGAACGAATGAAAGAAGACTTTCAATTGACCTCATTGGGTGAGGTAAAGTTCCTACATGGTGTCGACATCAGCATCGATCGAGAGAAAAAGAGTGTCATTTAGTCAAGCGCAGTACATCCGGGAGATTCTGCGCCGGTTCCACATGAGTGCTTGTCGAGGTGCCAAGACTCCACAACCCAGTGGAACGTTGCAAGTGAGGAAACCTGAGGAAGGTGACCCGCCGCCACCATTCTAGTGGGAGCACTCGGCTACCTGGTTATGGGAACCAGGCCTGAGATCGCACATGCAGTCAGACGACTCGGCCAGTACCTTGCCTCATTCGACATCACACACTACGAGCTTGGGAAGCATGTATTACGTTGTCTGAAGGCGACGATCGACTACAGGTTGGTGATGGCCATCTAGCCTGAGGAAATCATCGAGTTAGTCCTGTATACTGATGCAGACTACGCCAACGATCCAGCTGACAGAAAGAGCATCAGTGGATACGTCACGCTGATTGATGGCAACGCCATCTCGTACGGCTCGAGAAAGCAAGGCATGAACGCGATGAGTACAACGGAGGCTGAGTATGTGGCCATGGCGGAAGGACTCAAGGACCTGATGTGGTTGCGTCAACTTTGTGACGAACTACAGTGGAAATACAAAACCCCAGTGTTGCTTGGAGACAACATGGCGTCCATTTACATGACCGCTCGCCCTGGGAAGCACAGTCGGACAAAGCACATTGAGAATCGGTTTCACGTTGGTCGAGACCTCGTCGAGAAGGATCAGCTCCGGGTTCGACACGTGCGTTCCAACGACAGGATTGCTTATATCATGACAAAGGCGCTGGGCACCACGACGTTCGCTCATTTCCGTCAAGCACTGAAGGTTCTCCCATTAACGGACAAGGTTAGGCCTGACGAGACCTAAAGACCTGCGGTGACTACGACTACTGATGAGGCTAGTTCTCGGCGAACTACTGGATCGCTGAGGTAGCAAGTCGCAGTGCGGATGGGACCACAAGCCGACGACAAGAGTCGACCTCCTTTGGTAGGAGTACTCATGCTTGGTACACGTAGCTGGCGAACGAACGCCCTTGGTGGGAGTGACTCCGTCGGTAGGAGTGACGACAGTCATGTCTGGTGCATGCGCACATGCTTGGAGCATGCCTGGGTCAAGTGGGAGTGTGAGAAGGGGTCCGGCACTCCTGAACATTCAGTGCTGGGCACGCACCTGTCGCCACTCGGCGAGGATGCTGCTGGACAGCAACAGGCCAATACCAATGGTTGGTTAGGATTAGTTCAGATACTCACCACAATACAAACGAGGGTTGCGCAGCAGTACTCTCTCGGGAAGTGGCCTTGCCTGGAGCAAGTCGCCCGCACTGCTGCAAGTCCCGTGGGGTTCTCTTACAAAACGTACCTCTGGTTCCGGTTGATTTGGCCATCATGGACTCCATGGCCGGGCCGATCACTCGGTCGCGGGCTGGAGAACAGCAGGTTCAAACCGCATCACCACCGACGCAAGCTGTGTGGCAGATCAAAATGAAGTGGTGCCGATCGCAGATCCTCTAGACGCATGCTATGGCGCTAAGTGTGGTCATTGTGTACGCCTTCAAGGTCACACCTGTAGCGTCGTTTGACATCTGTGGCACTACCGACAACCCTGYGGTCGGGCTGTCGGTCTACCACGACCGCACTCGCCGCCGTACCAAACGCTGGCGCGGCATGGTTTCCATTGCCTCCACAACTTCTTGACCGACTCGTATTCCTGGCCGTCGACCGCCGAGTTCTACCCGATGCTCCAGTCGGCGACGCTATCACGCCGTCACCTCCTCTTCTTGTACCATGAGCTCTCCCCCAGATCTATTACTGCCTGTTCGCTCACAGCAAGATATTGGAAATCAGATAAGCCGTCCTCAATATACTTCAGTCTCTATCTGTTCGCTCACAGCTCGGAACCGACGGCGTCCTTCTCCTGCACACCGATGTGGCCGTGGTTTCTGAGTTCCCCCCCGCCGTACTCTCCGATTCCCCGTCCTACCCTCCAAGTGGGTGTATCGACATCTCCTTCCCCAACTCCCAGCCTCCGGCCTACTTTCTGTACTGCGGCATCGGCCTGCTCCCCGTGACGAGCGACCTATTGAACGTCAACGCCACGCCCTACGCCCTCACCTCATACCGATATACGTCGATCGACKCTTTTGCCTTTTGTGGTGGGTACGTGTGGACGTGGAACGCCTGCYGTCATCTGCTCAAAACCGTGCAGACTGATCACACCGTACTAGTGCGCGAGCAGGCGATGCRACTGCACGGGCACCAACATCATCGACGGCGCAGGGCCATCTGGCGTGACTGGGATGATGAGCAAGTGTGGCAGCTTGGTGGCCATGACGTGGCTTCACTGCGCTGGGTCGAGGATTGGGCGGATAGGMGCTGGTCCAAGCAGCCACCGTCAGAATGGAGATACTAGTACCGCAGTGTGGATGGTGCCCGCTCGTGTCGTAGTCATGTGGCATCAATGTACGATAAATTGTGGGGCGGGTTGGGATTGGCTGAAACACACATTCATGACTGTTTGGATTGGCTAAAATTAAGCGGTGGTGTTGCWCTGCTGCCTGCAACGTCTGCATGTGTTCGGGAACAATCGCGGACAGACGCGTGTTGGAAACTGCCAACAAGATTCCAGGATTGTCTGTCCACGACCAGTCCTAAGTCATTGAACCGCAACACGCATTCCGCAGAATCGGAAGAATGAACCATGGAAGTCGCGATCGAAAGTGCGGTACATTCACGAACGATTACCATGCGCAATACCCACGACGAAGCGCGTAGAAACCATGTATCTCTTCAAGAGAACACAGATCACCTCAGCTGAAATGTGTTGCCGCAGCACATTTCCATTGGCATTGGCGTTGCCGATGGTGGTGCCGTCGGCAGTGGCATTGGCATTGGCATTGGCATTGGCATTGGCA
>NSDO01000052.1:138740-161078 GCA_002286825.1 Lagenidium giganteum | reverse complement strand
GCACCGTAATGAAGCATACCGACGCCAGTCTCGAAGTAACACTTCGAGTACGCGTCACTGTCCGCAATAGCATTGCACGTAGCAACCGGAAGCACTTTCAGTCGCGAATGACAATCGGCGGCGTTCACCGCGGCGGCGCCGGCGTCGACGAACGCGGCAGAGAGAAACGGGCTGGAAAACGTCATCGGTGCTTCAACACAGGGCGTGCCTGGGTGAGCTGACAAGTGGCGTGTCTTGGAACCGTCCAAATGGCGTGTGGGGTTGACGGAAAACGTGACTCCACACTCAAACGGCATCGTTGGGCATAGTCCCGGCTAGTGACCACGAGCAGCTGGGATTGTCGATATTGTCGCTTTGCGACAACCGTAGCCGTGTATGGTGGTCGATCGGTATGGTGATACGGTGTCTCACGAACGTCATATTCGCTAGTGTTAAGGGCACCAACGTGTCCGGAAACGTGACAGATCTGTGGCACAGATGGCAAGATGATGATAAATTCGGGACGTTGTGTACTCTGGAGCTTCTCGGCTTTTGGAACTGATAGCTGCTGTTCATAGCGTACAGATGGGTCTTTAACCTCATCAAAAGCATCCCAGCTTTCGTTCTGGAGCGCAACCTCGTTGGACTCAAACAGCGATTCCCCGCTCTCCTCGACTATTGTTGATCCACCCATTGTGTCGTAGTTGGCTACGCCTTCTTTGACCTTACTCCACGGAATGTAGTTCACGTGGGACGTCGTTTACTAACGAGAAATCGTCCATCGAATTTCAAATTCGTCTGGAACCTCTTGGCCGTTCTTCTTTTTCTTTGGGCGGGTAACAATACCAACAGGTATTGGGATCCGACATCACCATACAAACGTGAAGGCATCCAATGTTCTTGTTGAGGAGAAAACGCGACACGACGGCCCACAACATCCACCTTGATTCCATCACAGGAAGTTATCTTGCTGGACTTTTTCGCACCCGCTTTGATGCTTTGATGACTTGGAACTGGCTTCTGCTTCGCCGCTTTAGCTTGCTAGCACATCGTGCTGCAGTAGCACGTTTCTCAAAAATCTTCGTTCCAAGAAATTGTGCTAATTCGTTTGAACAGATGTGATGAACGGGCTCAAGGCATTGCGCACATTTCCGACCAGCAACCTCAGCGCCCTTGCAGACGACGCAGCTTGAGGGTTTGGACACGCGGCTTAACCCACCAAGCGCCTTAACGTGGAAAATCGTCGATAAGAAAAAACCTTGAACTTTTATCGACGATTTTCCATGATAAGCTCGACCAATCATATTCGTTCATATCAAGGCTCCGATTTACCTTCCCAGCAAATTACTGCCAGCGCACCTAAGATTTACGCCTCCGAACTCACGCATTTTTTTAAAATTTTGCACCCAGTAAACTTCCTCCAATATTTATGGGAATTAACGATTTTGGATCTGTGACGTGAGCGCGCCAAATGACGTGTGCGGCCAACAAGAACAGCACAAGAGATGGGAATGTACGTGAAAATGAAGGTGAGTTATGTCAGCGGCGGTGGTCATACAAGATAAACTGCCATGGCGACGTGGTAAATGTTACAGATAGGACGAGAGGAGCTGGCCGTGGATGAAAGAGCAAGCMGAATTCTCGCTGGCAGCTTGAGCGATGGCGATGGCAGAACGGTTGCTGAAGAATCACGATGCGCAAGCCGCGTAATCGACAACAGATGCGTTCAACGGCTAGCTGGCTTTGTTGACTAAACAGCGTGTTGTGGCAGAAAAGCACACTCGTATCGTGCAAGTCTGGGTGACGGCTAAAGTCAACGTCCGATACGTCAGCATGGATCAGCCGGGCTTGGTAAAGCCGCACGAGGTTGTCTCGAAAGCGCTTGATTGATGACGGTCCGTGCTGAACAAGATCTGCGCGCTTCTCGATGCCGATGGAAGCCCTGGCAACCGTCTCGAGGGCAACCTGTGGAACCACGTTTCTAATGCCAGCCCCAATGTCAACAAACACGTCCGTATCCATAAAACCGATTACTTCAATCAATTTCGTCGTGCTGCTTGCCGTCAACTCCCCTGCGTTCTTGTCGGCCTTTCCGCTTGGTTGCCGAACATCCGCCTCTGTCACGGCCTTGAACATTTCCCACACAGCCGCGTGAGATGAACCAGCGATGTAGCTCGGTGCATGGTCTTCAGGATTTCGTACGCTCGCGATTGCCTTCTTTCTTTTACGCAGCCTTTTGTTCTCCGGCGCCGACAAGGGTGGCGGCTCGTACAAGTCCGCGATGACGTTGGCAATCGATTTCATTGTCGTGGCAACATCGTCATCGTCACKCTCCGGTTCTTGGAACAGCTCAATCAGCTCATCGCCCTGCTCTGCTGTTGAAGGGGCCTGGGCGGGACGTGTTGACCCGACTAATGGCTGTGGACTAACACCAGAGTGAACTTGAGACGACACTGATAGTTGCTGACTTGTGGCTGACGTGCTATCTGTTGAAGCCGTCAACGTTGATGTCACCAAAGGCACGCGCGTTGCGCCTAAAGGGTGCCGCTTCCTGTAGCGCGGTTTGGGCACCGGCTTCACGAAGAACCAAGATGGAAATCGCGCAACTTCTTTTCCAAAGCGCTGCTTTAGGTTCTTGATGCGCATACGCAGTTGTTCTGGTGTTTTGTGCTTCACCTTTAGTCGTCGCGCAACTTCCTTCCACTGAATGCTTGCCACTCTGTCCGCTTCAAGCGCCCGCACCAACCGCACCAGTCGACGGTCCTCATCGTCAGAGAAATCCGCCATGTGGTCGTTTGTATGCGTTTGTGTATGCCTCATGCGCGCCGCTGACGCGCGCCATCCGTTGGTGTTCCCAAGCGGTGACACATCCTCCTATGTTTTGTATGGTCGATTGCACATACAATCACCAAGAGGCTTTGGCATGTTTGTGTGACATGTGGCATTGCGAGCTCAGGCTGCAATAACAGAATATGCTGGCGGGCGTATGTGCACTTGACCATACTCCTGCCAACATGTTCTGTCACCGACGGTGAGCTTGGCYGACCTGGCCGCCGGTTGTGTGTCCCACGCCATAACAGAATATGCTGGCTGGCGTATGTGCACTTGACCATACTCCAGCCAACATGTGCTGTGACCGTCTGTGAGCTTGGTTGACCTGGCCGCCGAACGCCCATGAATCCAGCATTGCCTGCCGGTCAGAATACGGTCGTCATTTGATTCTGTTCAATGCGACCAAGCCGACTGGCAAATATCATTTCAAGATTTACGCATGTTGCTCCTCCACAGTGACGTGTGGCATTGCCAAACCAGGCTGCCATGACAAACTACGCTGACTGGAGTATGTGCACTTGACCATACGCCAGTAGTGATACCACCACATTTGGACGCCCATTTTTTTCACCTACTCCTAACGCAACCCCAGGACCCGTTTCTACCCTGATGTACGAACAAAAAATAGTGACTCGTGTGTGAGGAATGGCCAATCACAGAAAATTACATACGCCACAATAATCGTCCACAACCCTTATCAACTATCTCTCAGTCAATAAAAAATAAAATTGCACCAGAGAACCAATCATTAGTCTCTCATGCGATGCTTGGATTTTGTATTTTTTTGTAATTGAACAATCACCACCCTAATATAATCCAACTCTGAAAGTTGCTAATTCAATTCAAAATTATAACGCCCAAAAAATTTTGAACGTGAGCATTAACTTCCCATAATATAGAAACAATGTTGAATCATCACTTGGAAGGTCTTAAACGTCTGAACATTCCAGTAAAAAGATGGGGTTCGTCTTATCGTGTCAAAGTACGTGGTCGTACATCAGTACGAAGTGGAGATTTGGGTAGAATCCACAATCGCATCACCTACATCAGCAACTTGGAAAGACCACAAAATCGGACCCTTGTTGCAAAGTACTACAAGATCAAGCTTGATACATTAAATGAGAAATTATCACCAAAGTTCAAGAAGGATTCGAAGTATAAGTTCTCCCAAGGCCGTTCAGTTGATAATCATTTATACGAATACATCACTGAAGCCGAATTTTATCCGAAGCTCGAAAATATTATGAACACTCAAAAGAGTGCCTATAAAATAAATTTGGCGCTTGGCTACACTCTATATGACGAAGTTAATGGTATCGAATCCTACTTCTACCCAAATATAGCAAACACTAATGTATTCGATAAACCATTCACTATCAACTCAAAAACTGATATTCCTGCTGTGTATAATGCAATTAAAGATAAGGAGAAGATTGACGCTGTACGATTCCAATCATCTTCGGTCAAATTGAAAGAGATTATTGCCTTTATAGTATTCATCTATCACCTCAATTACGCTCTGGGTGATAGCGATGCTGTCATTCCAGATGTAATCAAGAAAAATCGGCATGTAATCAATTTCCCAAAAACCAATAACAAGTGTATGTTCTACTGCATCGCTTATCACTTGGATTCAAATGAAAAGAAAGATCCCCGCAAGATCCAGACACCAGTCAAGACCGCATTCAAAAAGTACTGTGACTTCAAAGGAAATGATTATTCACTTGGGTTGTATCGCAACTTCAAACCAATCGATATCATTCACTTCGATGAGTTGGAAGATTGCTTTCAATTGAATATTGATGTGTACGAGATGGACCTTGCGACATCAAATATTCAGCGCATCCGTAAATCAAACAAGAGCTTTGCTAATACAATCAACATTCTTAGTCACGACAATCACGCCATGTATATAACCAAAGTCGATAACTTTCTTGGAAAGTATCAATGTCCTAAGTGTGACACGGTGTTCACTGAAGCTGAAAAGTTACGTAACCACAAGAGGAATAAATGTGAGGAGACAGAGATTTTGAGTTTTGTGAAGAAGCCCACAATCTACCAACCAAGCGAAAATGGCATCAATTCGATGCTTCAGAAGTATGGTTTCAAGGATATTGATCACTATACGGATCATTTCATTGTCTATGATTTTAAGGCGGCCCTTGCGACAACTGACATCCAACATGGTGAAAGTACCAGGTTCACAAATCGCCACATTCCAACTTCAGTTTCGATTTGTGATAGTCTTTCAAGACAAGTTCGTTGCTTTGTCAACGAAAAACCTCGCTCGCTTCTGGAAGATATGTTCGAGGACATCGAAGGCAGGAGCATTGCGATTAAAAAATACAATTATCAAAAATTCGCGAATCTCATTCAAAAGATTGATTCAAAACTGAACACCAGCGGAGACGAATTGAAGAAGCATTTTCAAAGAGATCTTGATACTTTGAAAAAGCAGTTGGATAGAAGTCCACTGCTTGGTTTTAATTCAGCTCGATACGATATCAATCTAATTAAGAATGATCTTTTCGATGTTCTCGGTTGTGAAAACATTCGGATGTGTATCAAGAACCCAGGATATATGTGTATTGCCACCGACACAATAAAGATGCTTGACATTAGCAATTTCGTCCCTGCTGGAACTAGCTACGAGAAATATCTTGAAACGTATTTAGGATGCTGCCAATGTGAAGACAAGATTCGATGCATATGTGGCTTCGGAAAGGGTCTATTTCCATATGAGTACATTACTAGGTTCGAAGTTCTTCACGAAACTTCCCTACCACCAAAGAGTGCGTTTGATAGCAAGCTTCGTGAAACAAGTATTAGTGATGATGACTATGAACGAGTAAAGTTCGTGTGGGAACACTATGAAATGAAGTCAGTCAAAGACCTTTTGGTTTGGTACAACAATCTCGACGTTGTACCATTCATCGATGCAATCAATGCACAGCGTAAACTGTTTACGCGTTTCGATCTTGATATGTTCACGGATGGAGTAAGTCTCCCAGGATTGTCAGAGAAAGTAATGTATCAGAGCTGCTTCAATAATCTCATTCATCCGAGCAAAGAAGCTGCTACACCATTCAATTTCTCGAAAAGTCGATTCGCAGGCTATCGAACTCAAGATAAGTTAGCAGGTCGTGGCTTTTCAATGACGATCGAGCATGTCGATGAGCTGCTCAGAAAGCAAAACTACCTATGCGCCTTATGCTTCTGCAAGTTGACAAAGGATATGGCATCAGTAGATAGGGTCAACAATAAGAAAGGTCACGTTGATGGTAACATCATGATCGCTTGTAAAGCGTGTAATGTAGCTCGTAAGGATATGAATATTCAAGCATTTCGTCGAAAGAAGCTACTGGACTTCAATTCAAATCGTCTTGTTTGGAGCATTGATGAGGAGCGGAAGGACATCTACTTCAAGATGAAGGCAAACATTGCTGGAGGCCCATCAATCATCTTCAATCGATATGCAAAGCGCAACGAAACTTCAATTCGAGATGAATCCGGTAAACTTGTGAAAAAGGTCATTGGCTACGATGCAAATGCTCTGTATCTCTGGGCGCTTGGTAACGATATGCCTTGTGGTCGCTTGACAACCAACGATACCTACGATGGGATTATTGATGACATTCTCAATGATAAGATGTTTGGATTCCTTGAATGTGACATTGAGACGCCTGCTCATCTCAAGGATTACTTTAGTGAGATGACACCTATATTCAAAAATGTAGAGATCGATCCATCAATGAGAGAAGTCATTGGCGATCATATGTTCGAATACAATCTGACCAGAGGTGTCAATCGTGCTAAGAAGGCTCGCAAGCTCATCGGATCTTACTTCGGTACGAAAATTCTTATCTACGCCCCACTTCTGAAGTGGTACTTAGCACATGGGATGATCATCACTAAGACATATTCATTCATCAAGGCATCAGCACATAAAGCGTTCGAACCATTCATGGAAGCAGTCTCTAACGCTCGGCGTGATGGTGATGTAGACAAGAGTAAGTCTATGATCGCCGAGATGATGAAGCTTGTTGGCAACAGCGCCTTTGGTCGATCGGGTATGGATATGGCCAAGCATAAGGAAGTTAAATTCGAGTCCGATTGCTTGAAGGAGAATAGCCTAACGAATCATTTCGCATTCATCCATAAGGAAGAGCTGAATGGAGCAGCCGAGATCACAATGAAGAAGCGTCAAATCAAACTCCACAACCCGATTCATCTATCCATTGCCATCTATCAGCTTGCAAAGTTGAGAATGCTACAATTCTATTATGATATTATCGACTTCTACTTTGATCGCAGCGATTTCCAATACCAAGAGATGGACACAGATAGCGCCTACATTGCTTTTAGCAGTGAGAATCCGTTCGACGATCTAATTAAGCCAGAACGTCGTGACCATTTCCAAAATCATAAGTATGATTGGTTCCCGCGTGATGATACAAAGGAGAATGCTGCGTTTGACAGACGCACTCCAGGTCTTTTCAAAGAAGAGTGGCGAGGTGATGCTATCATTAGTCTCAGCTCTAAGAACTACATTTGCTACTTGCCGGATGAATCTCACAAGGTTAAGATTTCGGCTAAAGGTGTACAACAATCTAGAGGTAAGAACTCACATGTTTTGAATCCTGAATGCTTCAAGGATGTTGTCTCAAATCGAGTATCTCTATCGGGTACTAACAAAGGATTTCGCTTCTGTAAGGAAAGCAAGTCGATTATCACTTATGAGCAGCGCAAGACTGCTTTGAATTATTATTACGACAAGAGAAAGGTTCTCGAAGATGGTATAAGAACAGAGCCGTTGGATATATAAAATGAGTCAGGCTGAATTACTCAAGAAACTGTACTATGACCCCCAAACGGGTTACATCAGCGCTCAGAAGCTATACAAGAAGGCTCGAGAATACAATCCTCTGATAACTTTGAAAACTGTAAGAGATTGGTATGCAAAGCAGCCAGATATTCAACAATTTCAATCACAATTGAAACGGTATGATGATTTCAAAATTGCTTCACCAAATCCGAACTCTTGGCAAATTGATTTACTGTTTTGGAAGAAGCAAACGGTACTTAGTTGTGTCAATATCAATTCGCGAGTAGGATATGCAAAGCTGCTGCCAAACAAGACTGCAGGCAAATTAGTAGCGGCTTTAAAAGCCTTCATCAAGCTACACAAGGTAAATATTATTACCTCAGATAATGGATCTGAGTTTATGAACCATCAAGTCCAGACCTTCTTCAAAAACAGAAAAATTGAACACTTCAACAATGAAGCTGGAGAGCATAACACACTTGGTAAGATTGAACGATTTAATCGAACTGTAAAGCAAAGACTAGAGAAAATAAACAAGAAGTTGACTCAGAAACTGTTAGACGATGTGATGAAAAATTACAACTCCACTGAACATAGTTCTATTGATGCTACACCCCATGAAATGAACAGTAAAGTAATTCAAACTGAATTGGATCACAATCAACGAGTCATGAATCAATTATCTAATGAGTTCAATATCGGTGATCATGTGCGCTACAAACTGCACCCCAAAACATTTGGCAAAGAATCAGTCAAATGGAGTAAATCTGTATACCAAATCGTTGGAGTAGATGGTTATAAGTTTCATACTCGTTCCAAGAACAATCACGTTCTGTATAAGCCAGCAAATGATCTGAAAGTTGTAGTCGCTCCAATCTCTAATGCAGCTCTGGATAATAATCAAATCTGGGAGATTGAAAAGATCCTGGAGCATAAGAAGCTAAAGAATGGTAAATACAGATATTTGGTAAAGTGGAAAGATTTCAAGGAACCGACTCATGAGCCACAGGACAACCTCCGACTGATCAACAAAAATAAAATGTCCGACGTCGAAAAGGCATATTTCCTAAGTTTAGAACGGTGAGATTTAAACCCACATCCAACCATATATGTATAAAACACCTTCTCAGTTGCCCCAAGCCACATGTTCCGACGTAAGCGATTTTGAAGGGTTATAGAGAGAAGCGAGTAGATGCTCCTCCATGCTAATGCTGCGATTTGTCATCAGTCATCTGATGAACGGCAAACTGATGGCAAAACGGCGGCAAAATGACGTAAGCGAATTCGAGAGGTTATTGATGAAGCAAAGTTGCTCGGCTGATCTTACCAGCAGTGTTTTGAATCACCTGCTTCTTGCACCACGACATGGTTTCATGATCTCCAGGTTGCGATGTACGCTACATCCAACGGCACTTGGGTTGAGGGATCTGCTGGAGCAAGCCGAAATTTATCACTGGTCTCCTTGTCTGGCACGAGCGCAATATATCTCGCACCGTCCGGAAACAGCTTCGCATACTTGTCAAGTGCCACCGAGTCAATTTTGTGATTGTCGGACTTCGTTATTTGGATCAAGCCAACCACGTTACGTTCCCCACCCATGTTCAGCTTGGCAACACTGTCGATGGTCTCCAAACAACGCGTGCAGGGATACCAATAGTCGACATCCGTAAGTTGCTGCATGATTGCTTCGCATTCTGCTGCATCCGTGCCTTTGTAGAGATGCGAGTTGGCTTTGAATTCCAACGCAGCATATGTATGCTGCTTCAATTTTTTTCTGTCGTATGCCCTCACCTGCAACTTGATCGTCTGTCCGTCCCTTGCCATCGTATGCACGTAATTCTCGAATGCAATCCCCATCAACCCGTCGTCTGCAAGCATGCGACCTTTGGACCACAACTCCTCGTAGTAGGATGGCGCGACGATTTTGCCAAGTTGCCTCAACGCATACTCAGAGGTGATCACACAGCACCACTTTCCACAATTCAAATACTCCATCAAATCGCTTGTCTTGTTGTGCGCTCGGATTGTCGTCATACGTAAGCGATCAACTTGACGCACCGACGCGAGCCCGTACTGAGTATTGAGAAGTTCTGCAGTATACTTACAGACGACTGCAAGTGCTTGGTCGATTGCGAGCGTGGCAGCATCCGTCCCCGACAAGAAATCGCGCAAGTTTCCACCCGAGTAGTAATATCGCTCGTTGATAACGCGTTCGGTCCAACTCATGCGCGCACCAATCTTGTTCAAATCCGATTTCGACCAAAAGGGAACGAGACATTGTCGGAGTACTGGAAGGTCGTCGTCCTTCATTGGGTACTGGACAGACGTGGCAAGCAATCTGAACGATGCTAGCGTTGCAAAGTTGTCGGCAATGTCCTTGTGCATGAGACCATCCAGACACAATTCAAAATCTTGACCACGCAGTTCATCAAGATCACTCAGACTCGCCTTGTTACTTCGCCAATATTGCTTGTTCTTTCCATTCAGATACAGCATGGAGAAACCTTCCTTTTTCAGCTTCCGAAACAAGACGACGCGTTTCTGTTGCCGCAACGCCATGTAGAATGCGAACAACACGACCAGCATGCTCTTCCCAACACCAGGTGTCCCCACAAACACAGTGCTGAGATTCTTTTCCATATGGTCGTTGAATATCTTGATGATGTCCTGCGTTTCCTTTCGAACGTAGAACCAAGCGGGAAAATCTGGCTCGACGTGGTGAATGTTGAGTGCGATGCCACCAATTTGCCACATGTCGATATCCAAGTCAGCTGCTACTGAAATCATTCTCTCGCCCTCGATGACAGTCAATGATCTGGCCTTCTTGCGTGCACGTTCCTCATCCCATTGCTCATGATCAACTCGGGTTGGAACCACCACCAGCACGTGGATTTCACCTCGTTTCCGCTCGAAGCGCTCTCCAAAGTAGTCGACGACATCCGCTGTTTCATCCATGTGCACAAAGCCTTCCGGGTGTCGATGTTCATCGAGCGTCACGGCTTCCGCGCCACCTCGATCCAACCACGCGTCGCCCTTCTTGGCGAGGAACAGCTCCAGTTCATCCGGGTCGCATGTAATCGTCTTCTCCTTCTTCTTTTGAATCGCTTCCTTCAAGTGACCCACCGACGTGCTCGCTTCGATGTCCACAGGGAACGCGTTTCCGTTCGCGCCGACGATCGCGCAGAACAGCGTCACCATGTTTCCTCTTCCTGTTTGCTGGCACCCACTTTCCGGATTTCAGCCAATCAGCACTTGAGAAGACCAATAACCCAATATCAGGCTCCTGGGTGTCTGGGTTGATAGAGTGTTGATCAATTAATTAATTTTTGATTAACTTCTATCATTCAATATACTGAAGCATAACGAGTAAGATTCGAACGTAGGCAGGATCTTGCGACCCTACCAGAGTAATGTATCCAAACTTCAAGAACAAAAGCGATAGAGAGAAGAAATATAAAGAGTTACAAAAGCAAGTCGAGCAAGACTTAGCGTTTCAGAATGTAAAACAGCAAGCGTACAAAACCGCAATATGGGCTGGCGATGCTAAAGCAAATACAATAAACTTGACTCCAGGTCAGACAACTGTTGGAACTTAGACTGGCCCTTCTAGCGGTGTTTTTTCTATTAATTTGGATAGTTCTACAGGCTCATCTGGTACAATTGGTTCTATGGCTACTCCACTGACAAGTAATGTTCTCATTCAGGCAACTCCGCGTGTGACTAATGCTGGAACATCTATGGAGGCACCATTACGGAGCGAGATTGATATGATGCGTGATGAAGACTATCAATCCGATCTGTTACGCCACCAATATTATATACTAGACCAAAAGAGTGAAATCAATCGCCAAAGCAATACGATTCGTAGTCAAAAAATGGAAATCAACTCTCTGAAGCGCCAGATTGAGGGTATGGACATTCAATTTCACAATGCTAAGGTTCAGTTTGAACGTTTGGTTCATGAACACAATTTATCCCAACGACAGATTTCACTATTGCATAAGGAATTTGAACAGGGTCGACAGTTGTATTTGAGTTTAAGAGCAGCTGCCGAAACCATCGAGTATGAGCGAGATCTAACAATCAATGAACTAGAAGCGCTGAAGGGAAATTATGCGGCTGGTGAAGAATTGTACAATGCGCTTGGAGAAGCATATAGACTACTTCAACAAGAATCTACAAAGGCTAGTGGCAACTACGAGGCTACGATTGCAAAACTCAAAGAAGAGAATGCAACTGCTACTGCACGCATACTTGAGCAGCAGAAACAGATGATGAAATCAACAGTGTCCGAGACGGCCAGTAAAAATATTCGATCCAATATGAATACACCACAAGCATTGCGAGAATACATGCAGCAGATGGGAGTAGAAGAAACGCCTGCTGCAACTAACTTCAGCACCGTATCTGACAAGATTCTCTTTGTTATCAAGAATGGTAAGCTTTACAAACGTCGAAACGGGAAACCAGACGTTAATCTCGAGGAAAATACAGTCGTTTCTCGAGACGCATTACGAGGAGTGGACCCAATATTTACGATGATAGCAATCAAACACTCTATTGAACCTGGTGTGAGATTATCAAACAATAACCTATATGCACAAGAGGCCAAGGAAATTCGAGAGTCTGGAAAGCTTTTAACACATGAAGAAGCACATGATTTAAATGCACGTGCACGACGAGACCTTCCCGCTATTGAGGATCCATCATCGTTAACAACACCGAAGCAAACAGATAAACGAGATCGAGGAGAGTCGTTCTATAATAACACAACACCCGTAATTGAAGAGAAGAAAAAGCTGAAAGTTAATGAAGGATCATTACGACCATATCGAGGTGAAGAGATTGGTTTTGCTAAACTAAACACGACGGGGTCGAGGGGTCGCAGACCGCACGGCCGCGGACGCCCGAGCGATCAGCTCGATCTTCGAGGCAGAGGATTGATGGGAGCTGGAGTCAATGGAACTAAGAATCTTAGAGAAGCTATTGGAGCATCAAAATTCGAATACAAACCTATTGGAAGTAAGTTCATTCGCCTAGCGGACCTTCACAATAATGTGTTGAATCTCAAGCACAACAACAGAACCTCGGCTATGAATAAGCATCGGATCAGTGATAATTTGACGAAGTTAATTAAGGAATTAACTTTCGATGGTAATATCAACCAGCACTTGTATAACTCCCTATCCAATTCCGTTAAAGATCTATTCGTCAAGGTATTGAAGCTTACTCATCTTTACTACAGCGATAAGAGCATCTTGGAAGATCCAAACAAACGCCTCATTCAAGAATTCGACAAGCTACGTGGAGAGATTGCCTTGGGAAACAATAATCCTGAGTTGATCCGTGAACTAAAGCTTATCACAGTGGATCTACACGCTCAGAAGATCATATCTGACAAAGATTTCAGATCCATCATTGTAAATTTACCTTAATTAATATAGAGCAGTACTATGATCATTCTCAATACGAAACTATCAAACTTTAGCCAGTACGATGCTGGTCAGCGTCACAATGAAGACAAACTTAAGCAAGTGATGAAAGAAATCGTTATCGAGGAAACCAGTACAAGTCCAAAAAAATTTGGCAAAGGCGCAGCTCCAGTAGAGAGACGAACCATCCCTGTGGTGTATACCAATGGAAGCTCAAACAAGAAGGTGAAGACCTTCAAACTCTAAGATAGCCCACATTTTTTTTTCACTACTTCGATTCAAGATTATCAATTCGTCCTGTGAGTTTGTTGATTTGGCGCTGTTGCTCTAGAATCACTTTGTGTAGTAAGCAACACATCTTACTATAGTCAACCGAGTACTGCACGTTTTCCAGATCTGTTTCCTTATCGTCAATTGGTAGCTTCTCCACCTCGACATAGTTAATGCAGTGTGGTAACCCATTCCTAATCAAATCTTGCGCTTTGTAACCCAGTTGAAGAGGTATTGACTCGTCTTGATTCTTATAGCGGTAAAGGACAGGTTCTACATTCAGCATGCCTTCTACCACTGAATCATCTACCGGAGCGAAGTCTTTCTTTATACGAGCATCAGAAGTAGTATAGACGCCAGCACCAGCTAAGATTGCATTAGAAGCTTTGATAGAGACACCGATAGAACTCAATGGACCAATGGTTGATACTAATCCTCCTGATTTCAAGAAATACGCAACACCGAGACCAGAAATATCAATCGTTGAGGACACACTTCCTGAGACATCTAAGGTTGCATTTGGACTAGTGATTCCAATACCAACACGCCCTGCGGCAGTAACTATCGCGCTTGTTGAATTATTCGTCATGAATCTCAGATCATTATTAGTTGTAGTCCCCAGATATGCTGCATTCGTGGAGGTAGTATTGGCTCCATTACTTAGTTGAAATGCGAAGGACACAGGTGATGCGTTGCTTGATTCAACGAACAGAGGCATATCGAAGCTTGAAGAACCATCGTTCAGCGCATTGCTGGCTTTGATATAGACGTTTCCATTCTTCAAAGTGATGGGAGCTGTACCGTAGGTTCCGCTATAAGGCGTATTGGTGTTAAACATCATTTTATTGATAGTATCAGAAACAAGATACAAACATGCTGATGATGGTGTTGGAGAAGAACCCGCAACATTGATCGCAAATGCATCGGCAGATGTTGCAAGAGCATATGTGTGAGGATATCCTGATTTGTAAGGCTGAGTGTTGCCAATATTAAAACAGAATCGGTGAGTCTGCGATGTAAAGCCAACGCTCGGCTTATCATTCCATGTGATATTGAATAGATCAGCTGATGTAGCTGAAACGCCACCGGTGAATGAGCTTGGATTATCAGTACTAATCAGATTTAGCAGCGGATATGTTTTGTTGTTAGATGATGATGTAGTTCTGGAGGCAAGTACTAACCCAGTTGTGTCGTCCACTCTGTACAAGTTCATTGTTTCTCGATTTGCCGTATTTCCGTAGAAACGAAGGCAGTTTGTATCACTTGTTCCCAATCCCATAATTCCTCTCCCAGACGAATCTAACGTCATAGTCTTGGATGTTTGAAACGTTCCCAGAGTTAAGCCCGCATTATAATTGAGCTCAGCTGCTGTACTCGTAACTTGAGATGTGTTGATGTAGAAGCTGGTTGAGTTTAGTGAGCCATTGACATCAAGTTGATAGTTTGGACCTGTAGTATTAACACCCACATTACCTCCAGATTTGATAGAAAATCTTCTTGTATTGTTTGCACCAAAGTACAAATCATTATTCGTTGTTGTTCTCAAATCACAAGCACCTCCTGAGCTTGCTATTCCAACCGTGAAGGTGCTTACAGCAGATGAATTTGTGAAAGATGCGACGTTACCCCCTGCGCTTTGTGTATGAGTAATTCCACCTCCAGATAGACTTAAACTTGTCAGTGTTCCAACTGAGGTGATGTTTGTTTGAGCAGCGGTTTGGAGCGTTCCAGTTAGTGAAGTCGCTGATAATGAATTGATTCCAGAGATATTACTTGATGCGTCCAAGACAAGTGCTTTAGAAGCTGCTGCTGTTCCTGGCGTTATGCCACTGATATACGTAGTATCAATGGTTGTAGCGACAGTGTTTCCTCCAACTGTTAGTGTAGTGAATACACCAGCCGTTGCAGTTAATGATGCAATACCACTGATCGCGCTACTTGAATTGAGAACTAATGCTTTCGATGCTGACGCTGTTCCAGCGGTAATTCCAGCGATTTGATTGATATCCGCAGCTGTTGCTGTTACTTGTGTTCCAGACATATAGAACGAAGTGCTATTGAGCGATCCATTTACATCCAGTTTATAGCTTGGGGAAGTTTGACCGATTCCAACGTTCCCTCCGGATAGGATGGTCATTCGTATGACATTGTTCGTCTGCAGTTGAAAATCGTTTGATGAGATAGTACCGATGTATAAATGGGAATTGTTGGCATGATACACTACTCCCTGAGAAGTTCCATTGTTGAAAACGATTTGTTGGGTTGAAGAGCTTTTGCTTAACGACAATGTACTTGTTAGCGCACCGACGGATGTTATATTTGGTTGCGCCGCAGTTGTCAAAGTACCTGAAATATTTCCAGAACATGATATTCCTGTCAACGTTCCAAGTGATGTGATGTTTGGTTGAGAAGCCGTTATTAATGTTCCGGAAATGTTTCCAGAACATGAAATGCTAGTTAGAGTACCTAACGACGTGATGTTTGGTTGAGATGCCGTTGTTAGTGTTCCGGAAATGTTTCCAGAGCAAGTAATACCTGTTAGCGTACCTAGTGATGTAATATTTGGTTGTGCTGCTGTTTGAATCGTGCCGCTGACATTAGTTGATGATAGATTGCGGATTCCTGAGATATCTTTGTTTGAATCTACAACAAGCGCCTTTGATGCAGAAGCTGTTCCAGGTGTGATACTACTGATGTAAGTCAAATCACCGGAAGTCGCTACTGATGTTCCATTCACTGTAAGGCTCGTACAACTGAGAGAGTTTATCCCTGTAATATTCTTTGAAGCATCAAGGACTAGTGCTAAGCTTGGGCTTGCAGTTCCAGCAGTAATTGAGGTTAGATACGACAGTCGATAGTCATTCTTGCTTAGATATAGACTTTGGACATAAGCATATGTCAAATACCCGCTAGCGTCTAAGCTTGAGTAGAAGGCTGGATTGTAGATTGAACTAATGTAGCTTGGATTTGGATAACTAAAGCCACTCATTGGAACTTTATTGCGTTCTATATATGTTATCGAAGATAAAGCGTAGAAAGTATGCACGATGTCATACCAGATTTTGGTGGGCTGCTGCCTAAGGAATTCAAATCGCAAAGCTATGGAGATATTAAGAATCTGGACATCAAGAAGCTGTTTAGAATGATCATCCTAGGACCAAGTTTTAGTGGGAAGAACAACCTAGTGTTCTATATTCTTAAAAACAGTCCGAACGTGTTCAGTCATCTCCATATCATCGCTCGCAATCCCAGTCAAGATCTGTACAACTACATCAAGGAAAAGTTGAAAGGCTTTTGTATCTGATGCTCCACCAAGTGTGGACAATATACGAAAGAATAAAGACGATTCGATTGAACTTGTTATTATTGATGACTATTCGAATGATCAGGTGCTACAAAACACTCTCTTCTCTCATTATTTCACTAGAGGAAGACATTTCAAACTGAGTACAATTTTTCTGAGCCATTCATACTTTGCTACTAGCAAGATGATACGACTAAATTCTGAATATGTGGCAATATTGAAAGCCAATTCGAAACGCGATCTGAAAATGTTGTTTAAGGACTTCAACATTCCTAACATTAATGAGGATAAACTATACCGAGCATACAAAATTGCTACTGAGAAGAAAGGGCAGTGTCTTTTACTCGACTCAGTTAAAGGAGAGCTTCGATACAATTTCAAAAAAGTTGTCGATCCTTCTAGTCTATAATATATCAAGATGGCGAACCTCATCTCTTTCAAGTCGAACAATATTGTTGCCAATGGCTTCAACAACGTTCTACGATACGAATTTCCAGGGTCGAGTATTAACTTTACTAACACAGAAGTCGCCGTCCATAGTATCCAAATGATCAACTCCCAATTCAACATTGATTCAACCGCGTTTGGAAACAACACGTTCAGCATCATAGTTCCGACCGCTGCTACTACTTCCACAATCACTGTAACGTTGAATGATGGTTACTACTCATACGCCGACGTCAATCGAATTATTCAAGCCGAACTGGTAAGTGCTGGTGCGTATTTGGTCGATGCAAGTGGGAATAACGTCTACTACGTTCAGATCACAGAGAATTCAGTGTACTACGCTGCCCAGATCGATTTAGCATCCGTACCAACTGCGCTTCCTAGCGGATACACACGACCATCAACTGGTCTGTACTCCTCGGGTGGAAGTGGGTTGCCCGCAACTGCATATACGCCTCAATTAGTCATAAACAACGCTGAATTCGGAAAAATTATCGGCTTCTCGGCTGGCACGTATCCAAATGCTCCAACAACTACGGCGCAAAGCCTGCTTAGTGACATTACGCCTGAGGCTATTCCATCATCAAGTTACATGCTCCGTTGTTCACTAATCAACAACCCATATTCTATTCCATCGGACGTTATCACCACTTTTACGACGCAAGGAACAACCATAAGCGAACTAATCGACTATAAACCAAACGAGTATCTTTGGATGCCCGTTAGCGATGGGACATATGCGTCTGTTCAACTAATCATCGTTGATCAAGACGAACGATTCTGCAGATTAAACGATACCAATATTTTGATTTCTCTAGCGATTCGGAAGCGATCGTAGCCACACACAAAAAAATGTTTCGATGAGCGATTTTTTTTTCATGGTACGCGGAAACCTGTACCACTTTTTCGTTTAGATCGAATGGCTTGCATATATTCTTTAGCTTCTGGAGAACCTTTGACTAGTTTACCTATTTTGCTTGATGTTTTAATACCAACTCCAGTTAATCCACGAATAGCCTGACGACCAAGCACGGCTGCTGGAGCGTAAGGACCTAGCGCAGCTGATACCGGTTGAACAGCGGCGTCTAGAACACCAGAGAGCGCCGGTTTGATAGCAGGCCAAAGCTTCTCCTTCAACCAACTCCATAAAGAGCCTCCATTCATTAAATCGTGCTGCATTTCTCCTTCAGCAATTTGAACTCGACAACCGCGATTTGCTTTCTTAGCTTTCTGAATCTTCTCATAGTTAGCGGGATGAACGAATAGCGACGTCGACCCTCCTTTGAGCTGAGAAGCAGATAGTGTCACTGTCTTACCGGATCCAAGCTTACGGATCTGAGGTTGTGTAATATCGATCGAGATCTTCTTATATACTGTCATGATTGTTATATTCTCTGTAATATTCATGTTCTGAAAAATAATTAAACTCGAACGAAGTTCGAAGGGGCCTCGCCCCGCAAACAAGTTCGCTTGGGCTTTAGCCCAATGACATCTAGATCTAGATCACTGAAGCCGTGCATCAAGTATGGTTTATTCTTTTGCTTACTATATAACCATAGGAGACACCAAATTCCACAATACTCTCGAGCGACGCCTTGGTATTGTTTTGTGTTATACTTCAACTTTCCTACTACTGTTGGTGGACCTTCCCCCATTGAATCGAAGTATTGGTCGTTATACTGAGCACACCAATGTCCAACACCGTTACCATCTCCAAGCAGAATCAAATACGAGCCTTTACCTAGTGGATGATTGATTTCGCCCAGTCCATAGATCCCATCGAGATGTACATTGATGATATTTGCTAATTCAATCAGATCATGGTCGGAAGTTATTGGTTTTATGAGCTGAGAGTCTTTCGTGACGAGCGATTGATTAATTAAATTCGACATTATTTATTTTTTCAGGAGTGTTATATAACGTATATACAAAGATAGTTCTCGACATGTCGGACGCAACTCAGCTAACAGATCAATTCCTCTACCAATGCTCTATCAAACCTGATCCACCAGTGAAGATCAGTAAGAGCAAGCGCGTCGTCGAGGTCACCGATAATAATCAAGGCAGCTATAGCTCCGGCCTCA
The DNA here is from genome assembly GCA_002286825.1 of Lagenidium giganteum. Classification (NCBI taxonomy): domain Eukaryota; phylum Oomycota; class Peronosporomycetes; order Pythiales; family Pythiaceae; genus Lagenidium; species Lagenidium giganteum. The sequence continues at coordinate 141,905 of NSDO01000052.1, read as the reverse complement.
TTACCCTTGATGCGGCAAGTCAGCTCAATGGTTCACAAGGATTTGGATCCATCAAAGATGGCTACATCGTGCTCCCTTACGTCATTACAATGAAAAATGCTGGAGCAACTGATATGACAGCAGCGGCACATCGGTTCTGTGTGGGATTAAAGTGTGGTGTCTGGAATGTCATCGACGCTTTGGAAGTTGAATTGAATGGACAACAGCTGATCAATATTGAAGACTACAAACTCTATTGGAATAATATTCGTGCTCAAACTGAGTGGACGGCTGCGGAAGTATCCAAACATGGCGCAGATGCGATGCTTTATCCGGATGACTGGAACTCAATGGCATACTCTGCTGCATCAACAGCTGGTGATGGGTTTGTCAATAATGGTACTTACACAGCTGATATTCTTGGAACAACTGCAACTGGTAGTAGTCTGCTCCTAAATAAGGGGTACACAAATCGTCTACTATCTACACCTCCACCAGTTGCAACGACAACTACAACGCTTGGTGATACGGGTGCTAATACATTCGGCTGGCCAACGCTTAAGTCAGGCGTCTCTCAAGCAATTGCTCAACAACATGGTCGCGGGGCATTTGTTGCTGGATTGACCACTGCGGGGAATATCATGGGTACGTGGTACTATATGCTAAAGATTCGATTGACAGACCTTCACCCGATCTTCAAGGAGCTTGATTTGGTTGCCAACCCTCAACTCAAGCTACGACTCCGGGTCAACACGGGTTACACTGATATCACGGTTGCGTCAGGCCGAGTGATGTCATTATCTAGTACGGTCATGAGTGCTGGTAATACAGTCCCGTTCATTGTAAGCAGTGCTACATCAAATAATGCGATGAATGGTGTTCTCCATGCGACAAACGCTACTACACTTCGTGTTTCATTCGGTCCACTGATGAATTCTCTAACAACTCTAGCTACTTCAGGTAACTATTTCCCATTTACTACATCTCGCCTATTGATTCCGTTCTATGATCTCGCGAACCCATCCGCTCTTGTTTCTAAACCTGTCAAGACTTGTCGTTACCTTGATTGTTACGCTCAATACTTTCCAGGTCGTGCAGGAACGGGTGTTAGTACAACTCAACAAAACGCTTCATTCAACTTTCAGCTGTCAGGTACGTGGAAGAATATTAAGTATGTTGCCTTGATTCCATTCTCGGAAACAAGTTCAGGCCATTTTGCAACAGCAACCGCACAACAGTTCCAAAGTCCGTTCGATAGTGCTCTATGGACCTGTCAAGCTGGATCAAGCATCCGCGGCTTCCAAGTCCAAGTAGGTAATACAAATGTCTTCCCTAAGGCAATTGATTACGATTATGAACAGTTCTTGGATGAATTTGGGAAGATCAATGCAATCAATGGAGATCATAGTCGAGAATTGACGAATGGCCTAATTGATCTGCAGAAATGGTCCACTGTCAATCGCGTGCTGATCGCTGACTGCTCTCGCTCCACTGATCCAGATGTACCACAGTCAGTCAATGTTGCTGGCGTTAATGGTTCTTGCCAAGGTACTAACGTTCTTGTCTTAGTTGTGTATAAAAAGTCGTTTGACATCGATCGATTAACGGGAGAAGTCGCTAGACATTAAAATGATTTGATGTTTTATATTTCACTAATATATAGGGAACATGGAGATTGAATATATCGATGAGGTCGACGAGCCAATTCCTATCATGATCGATGAAACATATTACCTACCTTCGGAAGTTGAACTCCGACCAATCCTATTCGATGTGCAGTATGCTATCCCTATAAATTTGATTCGCCATCTATAAATCAAAAAAATATTGTTGATTTAAGCATCAATTGTATCCAATGCTTCTTTTAGCTTCGGACAATTCTTTGCAACATAATCATTTTTTTGCAACCATTGAAAGTAAGCTTTGTCAGTAGTATGAATCCATTTGATAGTATGATTCTTATACTTACCCCAAGTCATAAGATACGAATTATCGCTGTCCTTGAATTTATCTTCAAGGAATTGTTTAATATCTGGCTTTGATCCAATTAGAATATCTTGGGGTCGAAGCCAGCGAGCGTACTGAACATCTTTACCATAAACTTCTTCGATCGTTTGATTCTTGTATTTACCGAAAGTCAAAATATTACTCATGTCTGTTGGGTGTGGGGTATGGCTATATATTAGTAATTATCTTGTATCAGAATCAACAATATTTATCCCAATACGAGATTCATCGCATGAGAGACTAATGATTGGTTCTCTGGTGCAATTTTATTTTTTATTGACTGAGAGATAGTTGATATGGGTTGTGGACGATTATTGTGGGGTAGGTGATTTTCTGTAATTGGCCATTCCTCACACAAGAGTCACTATTTTTTGTTCGTATATCAGGGTAGAAACGGGTCCTGGGGTTGCGTAGGAGTAGGTGAAAAAAATGGGCGTCCAAATGTGGTGGTATCACTACTTACGCCAGCCAACATGTTCTGTGACCGACTGTGAGCGTGGCTTACCTGGCCGCCGGTCGTGTGGCCCACGCCATCACAGAATATGCTGGCTGGAGTATGTGCACTTGACCATACGCCAGCCAACATGTTCTCTGGCCGACTGTGAGCGTGGCTTACCTGGCGGCCGGTCGTGTGGCCCACGCCATCACAGAATATGCTGGCTGGAGTATGTGCACTTGACCATACGCCAGCCAACATGTTCTGTGACCGACTGTGAGCGTGGCTTACCTGACCACCGGTCGTGTGGCCCACGCCATCACAGAATATGCTGGCTGGAGTATGTGCACTTGACCATACTCCAGCCAACATGTTCTGTGACGGTCTGTGACTTGTGCGTCCGTATCGTGCTGATGGATGTGGCGGCACGCGGAAGATGGAAACGACAGCTGAACAACTCAATGTTTAGATAATTTATGATCTATATTATCGTGTCTAAGATGAACGCCGATGGCGCGGGAGGTCTAAGTCAGCGAAGCCAAGCCACAGTGGTTTGGAGCGGTCACGCATGCCTTCTTCCAGATCCAGAAGCACGCGCTGGATTGCTTGCGAAGCTTGCTCGAAGAGTTGGTGATCGCGATCGGTCATCTCGTCGAGGACATGCACCTTGTGGGTGATGCCATTTCGCTTTTCCCACCAGAGTTTGATCATGTTCGACAGCTTCTGGTGGTGCTTGAAAACAT
>NSDO01000052.1:95028-107276 GCA_002286825.1 Lagenidium giganteum | reverse complement strand
CAATTGGACGACCCACTGGATGGCGGTGACGGCACGACAAGACTCGGATACGATCGTAATTGTATGCTGCTACGGGCCCCAGGATCATCGTGAGCGTGAACAACTTTATGCGACTATCCGCAACGAGCTCACCGGAAACACGCGGATATACATCGGGGGCGATTTCAACTGTGCCCAATCCCCTGCAGATCGCAGTCACCTCGAGGCAACACAGACAGAGTCCAGAGCTGGCACTACTTACGACGACGTATGGGCTGGTAGACGCACTCGACATCTACGGACATTGTGAAGGTGGCCCTGGCTCACGTAACGACCAGCACACGTATCGTTACACAACGGCGTCCGAACAGGCTCGTAGTTTAAGGCTCGACCGCTGGTACCTGACAGCGCCGGGCGAGCAATGGAAAGTGGAAGTGCACACGACCATCCCCGGCTTACCCGCCGATCATGATGGTGCGATCCGCACGCGCACGGATGTCTCGCAAGCTCCACGCGCTCGACCAGAGCCAAAATTGTACCACAGTGACGGGCTCATCAGCAAGCATCAGACGGAGGATGCACAGGCGTTCATGCTACAAGCACAAGAGCAGATGGACATTGCTGTCGATGACACAGCCCGCATCGAAATCTGGGAGCGAATCAAGACCGACCTCCAAGCGCTACTGCTCCGGAGCAAGCAAAATGCCCGGGCAAAGATGACAGCTAACTATCGTAACAGGATGCGCGCCATGCTCAAGGAACTACGCTGCCTAGAGACTGCACTATGGAAGACAGCCCGAGCTGAAACGCTCCACATCAAGGAACGAATACGCAAACTCAGAGTCAGCAGCACATCTCTGAAAGCAGCCAGGATTCAACACAATCGACGTACCATGTTCGCCCAATATCAAGGCAGAACTCCAAAGCAGCAAAAAGCCTTCTTTGCTCGCTTCCGGACACAACGAACCAATAACTACGTTGGCACACTTGGGGAAGACAAGACTGACCGGACGACATATCGCAAATCATGTGCAAGAGGCATGGAGACCGATCTTGTGTACATCCATCACGAACGATGACTGCATCGAGGAATGGCTACTGCAGTACACTCCCAAGCACCCGCTGACGGAAGTCCAGCAACAACCGCTAATGCAGGACATCACTGAAGACGAAGTAACGTAGTCGATCCGTCGATGCAAGCGCCACAAGGCCACAGGACCAGACCGATTACCGAATGATCTGTACCGCAACTTGGAGCCTCAGCTCGTGCCGCTCCTCACGCCAGTCCTCAATGCAACAATGCGTACACAAACTGTCCCAAGCAGCTTCTTGGCCGCCTCTATCTTCCCACTCAAGAAGGTAGCAGCACCGCACACCGGCCTTGACTTTCGCCCATTGGCGATGCTCAACACGGATCATAACGTATCCTCGCCAAACGGACTCGCCTGCTCATGCGCCAACTCATTCACGCTGAGCAATCGGGTTTCGTTCCAGGAAGAAGCATCCACACCACCATCCGACGATTGCAACAAGCAAACCAAGCAGCGCAACGACAAGACTCGCACCAAGATGCCTGCGCCGTCCAAGTCGACTTTCAAAAGGCATACGACTCGATAAATCGCGCCTTCCTATGTGCCGCATTGCGCAAATTAGAATTCCCTGCAAGATTCGTTACTGTCATCCACGCTCTCCACGAGGGCACAACTGCTTACTTCACGGTGGACAGATACAAGGCTAGCCCAATGCCGATCACGTGCGGCATCAGACAGGGGTGCCCTTAAGCACCCCAGCTCTTTGTGCTGGCCCTCGACTCTCTCTACCGCAGAATTGAGGATCATCCGGACCTTCATGGCATCCAGTTACCCAAGAAAGACGGTCACCGCCTCAAAGTTGCTGGATACGCGGACGACACCGCAACCTATCTCCGCACGAAAGAAGAACTCACGCCCATGGACGACATCATCGGCAGATTTGCGGCGGCGTCCGGACTACACGTCAATAAACGCAAGACGGCGGTGATCAACCTCAGGACGGATGGCTCTACAACTACGGCAGATTACACTGTGACGGCAACAACCACTCCCACCAGATATCTTGGGGTTCCTGTGGCCACAGTCGAAGACAAGGCTAAAACCTGGCACTCCGTGCTATCTCAATTGCAAGCGCAGCTGGGAATGGCGGCCCGCAAAACCTCGAATGTGCTCCAACGCATTCAGTTAGTGAATGCCGTGGCCATCCCCAAACTGCTCTTCGTCAGCCAGCATGTATGGCCGACTGCGGACATCACGCGCACGGCACAAAAATTTCTCCACCATTTTATCTGGGCCGGGGACTTTGCAGACACCGCCGTCAAGGCGAAGTACTATCCGCAATTGGCTGCACGCCCGACGGCCGAAGGAGGGCTCGACTACCCACTACTGCGCAACCAACGCTTTGCACAAGCAGCTGCCGTGGTTGCACGACAACATCGCAATCGCACGTTCCCCAGCGCGGTCCAACCCAAACGCGGCCCAAAGATCCAACTGCAACTGGAAGGGAAACGGCGCTCCATGGACGAACAACACGCCATCCACTACGCCATTGAAGCAGCAGACAACGGATACGGACCTACCTACCTCTGGCAGGACGGTGCGATCTGCCTGAACTATACGGAATGGAAACCTGCATTGGACCGCATCTTTGCCATCCAAAAAGCGCAGCACGGTTCTCTCAATCGCCGCTGGTTTAACCCGCGCAATCTCAACGAAGCTCACGCGCTCTACGTCCCATCTGATCAAGTCCAATGGAAGAAACAGCTCCGTCTAATCTCACGCGGACACTTCACCTTACGCTCCATTGCCGACATCAAATGGATAAGCCCCTCCCAAGCAACATGGCGACCGAAGCTGGACTACCCACTCACCCGCGATCAGGCACAAGCCTTCGCCAGTGCCATCATAATCATCGCAGCCAACTACCCCAGCATCCTGCATCGCCCGCCAGAACCTCACGAGTTGACGGTTAACGCATCGCGACTGGAGACACAATATATATATATATACCCAGATGGAACGGTGGTCAGGGACGGCGACGATGGTCAACGGCGGTGCATTGCAACCGTCATACATCCTGCACAGCTCAACAGTCTTAGCAAACGGCGATACGGCCAACACTCCGTCATCGGATCCACCCCCGCTCTGTCCTCAGAGGCGCAGTTCTTCGCGGGCGGAAACAAACGAATTGCGACTTACAAGACAGTGAAATCGTGGCTACGAGGCGCCAAACACATCACCCGCCGAGCCACCACCAGCACCTCCCAACACGATGGCGCTGGCCAACCTGGAATGGGCCACGGCGCACACGCACCCGACCCAGACAGCGGCAACCAAGTGGTTATGGCACAATTTGAAGCATGGCAGGCTCTCCAGCTGGGATACGACGCAAGGCAGCAATGGCTGTCCGTATGACAGCTGCAAAGGACAACCAACTACGTGGGAACACACATTCTTCGATTGCCAACATGCCCAGAGAGCGTGGGAGGCACTCGCAAGAAGATGGCAGGCTGCGGGCAACTGGGCGGAGGTCTCAGATTGCATTCGGGACGCAATGCAATGGACGGTGCCAGGAGTGTCACCAGACTTGATCAAGGCGCTGGACACGCAGCACCAAAATGACGCCGACGCCATCCTCACCGAACTGGAAAACGTCTGGATCTCGGAAGTCAAAGCAACGGCCACGGCAATCTGGCATACGCGACTCGACCTCATGTTCCGACCAGGCCTCGCCGCCACACCACCCGAATGGAGAGCAAGGGCGACCTGGCAGCAGATCACGCCGGTCAAAACTACATGGTTATCCAGGCACGTTCGTAATGCTATATACCAAGCGCTACAGATCGACAGGACACCTGCTCCGCACGCACCCTCGGCCACCACCATCCTTTTCTTTGATGGCGGCAGCAGAGGCAATCCAGGTCCAGGAGCGTCAGGGGCGGCGATTGTCCACCTCGACCCAGTCCCTACCATCAGATGGATCGGATACACCTACAACGCGACAAATGTGACCAACAATCACATGGAAGCAGAGGCACTACGGCTCGGCCTCACTGCGCTGACGGAGATCGGCATCACGGAAGTGCACGTGGTCGGCGACAGCCTAATAATATTGAACCAGCACGCACAACTGACGCTACCCCAGCAGAAGCGTCTAAAGACACTCTTCTGGACCACCAGGCAACTTCTCAGCCGCCTCAAGGTGCATTCCTGGACGCACCACTTCAGAGCTTACAATCAGATGGCGAATGCCGCGGTAAACTACGCCCTCGACGGCCAGTGTACGAGGCGAGGGGCACTTACAACGGACCACCACAGCATCGAGACGCACCTGACTAACGATGTTGACGCCTGGGTCAGGGAGCGGGAAGCAAAGACGCGACTGACTGGACGCCCTATCGGGCGTCCAGTTAGTCGCGCATCCTATGCCAGCGTAGCTAGCATAGGAATGGGTATATGCGGTAGGTTATAACCTGCGCAATACACCTCACCTTCATCATCATCTATACATTCTTGCTATGCAAATGAAGTTTGCACTTTGCCATGCAAATGCGCAGTGCGACTGCTTTCTTCTCCCGCTGCCCAATACTAATCCCGACCTTCGTCTGGAAGCCTTCACCCATGCCGGTGATGGACCTTGGATGTGCAACCATGAATGCCAAGATTCTCCACAAGTCTTGAACCAGCAAGACTGGAGTCACGGTGACATTCTGGATGGCTTGCCGAATGTCTGCGTGACGGAGCGTATTGCCCATGGACTCGGAATGAATATTGCTGCCATACCTGATCGTTCATGTTGGCATTTGCCACAGACGACATTTTGGTCGACATGGTTGTGTGTTTGGCCATATGGAGAGTCAAGTGGTGAAATATGGTATACTATAGCGTCTAGAAGGGAGTACTATCCCTTACGTTAATCAGTATATTCATCTTTTTAGTTGAGTTATCGGTTGCTCAGCACTGTGAAATTTGGAAGAAAAGAGCTAAGTGAGTTGATAAATGATGACGTTCATATTTGCAACGGAGGATAAGATGACGCAGATATCGATGATTTGGAGACTTGTGTTAAAGGGAGAAGAAAGCAGACTGAGAGGGGGAGCAGGGAGCGGAGCTCCAGCAGCTCCACACCACACGTCTTGGTGAGCATAATAAAGCTGATATTACGACAGTGGTACCCTCGTAAATGTTTTCCCCTTGAACGTCACTTAGTGATGTTGATGGTACATCAACAAGCACGGATACAGATTAGCATAACATGAGTCTAGGCATCAAACGATGCTATATGTACGACTTTTAATTGAGGCGTACACACTGACCACACTAATCATCATAGCCGCCAACAGATGCCCGCGGGCATTGTTCAATATTTGCAGGCCAGTAAATAAGTGAATATTGCATACGCGGTCTTGTTGCAATTTCAGGGAGGTCCTGCATGTGATGGTAAAGCCACAGGAGATACTTGCCATGGGGCGAGTCCGTGAGGTGCCACTCGATGTTGCGTAGGGCCCTCCTGGCTTGCGCGGACACTACCTGCAACATGGGCGCTGCTCCGTATGCTGATTTGATCCGCACTGTTGAAATTAGATTGGACAGCCGCACATCGCCCGGTAAATAATCTTCGCACTCTGGTTTGTAGTCCGGAGCAACTGCGTTGCATACTACAGTTGTATCTGACGTCAGGTGGAAGCGTGCCCAAACTGGCAGTAACAGCAGTGCCTGGGAAGTCGGTTTTGAAGCCAAAACCGACTTCGCTGCCACATCTTCCAACAACACAACGTCCGACACCATGCGAACAATTGTAATGGGTTGTCGCACCTGCTGAGTGGCTTCAGTGTTGTTGCGTCCAGAGCGACAAACCCACCACCTCGGAAGCCCTTTTAACAGTTCACTCTGAGCCGGCCGAATATGCGCAGTCCTCGATGTAAAACGAAGCAACATTTTGTCGAGTGATCACATTTTACTTCACCGGAACCAAAGCTCAATGTGATGCATCTAGAAAGGAACTCAGCGACATGAGAACATCAGCATCAGAACCAGCTTTAATGCCACATCCTCCATCTCCAGCAACGTCACGCCTGGGAAAGCATGCAAATGCGCTGGTGGCGAGTTGTCCCAGCCCACGAGTGTTGCAGGCTGCAAATCAACCATCCCATTTCAAATTTCGCGTCCAGCACCAATCGACCCGGTCTCCATGCGATCCTTCACTTCTGTTGCGACGACAGCCACCTTGTTGCTGTCCGGGGCTGTTCAAGCAAACGACGAGCGTTATCTGCGAATCCCCGCAACCCCAGCTCTTGTCTCTCAAGGTCCATGTACAATGCAAGTGATGGAGAATGTTTTCCTCGGCTGGTGTGGCATATCCTTCTGTAGCGACAACGAACACACCGTCGTACTCCTGCCGCGAAGCCCCACTGTCGAAAGTCGAGTCCGCTGGACTGTGCACACAATCACACCAAGCGTCAACAGTCAATCCCGCACGGTCGCGATCCAGAATCTCTTGTCTCGCAAATTCTTGACGCGATGTGAGAGCGCCACAAATGTGTGTGTGGATGCCAACTCGAAAAACGACGATCGTGCGCAGTGGATCCTGGAGTATGTCGCTGCCAACGAAGTCGTCTTGAAAGCGAAGAATGGGCAGCACCTGACGTGGCCAAGGAACCCCAGCCAACAAGATGCTGGCGAACCCCAAGCAATGCGCTTTGTCTTGAACTGCGCGAGGAAATCGTGATCTCTCGCATTGCAATGGGCGGCTGGAGGTACCATCGCTACTGTAGCAACCTTTTAAAAAATTCAAGACCTAGCGCTTTGACATCACTTCATGTCCGTGCTGGAGGCATGGGGTTAGCCAATGTACAAATTTATCATCACACTTGAATGTCTAATTATCCTCGATGAACAAATTTAGGCACAGAGTGCGAAGTAGTTTGAGGTTGAAGGGCACATCGTGTGAGTCAATTCCAACGATGTGTGGAGGTCTCTGATTCCGCGAGCAATACCACGTCGATCGGCATCGTATTGCTACATGCAGGATGTATGGCCTACTCCGTCTCACGTTCTTGCTTGATCTCGTCTTCGTCATCGACTTCAATGCAGTTCGAAGCCAAGCATTTCTTTGACAACCACAAGAAACGAGATGGTTGGGACAAGTTCTATCCGTGGCTGCTAACCAGATTATCACCTTTGGCAAACGTTGACGCTAAGGCACTACGAATGCGCGGGCGAATTCAACTTCGATCCACCATTTCCTGCTTGCGTAGCATTGGTGATCTACAATACAACACTGGTCGAGTGTTTTCAGGCTGGTGTTTATTGCTGTGAATCTCACGTTGTTCCCTCGTGTGTTGCAGCAGTGACTGCCACCAAAAGTGCTCAACGCCGTTCACGCATGTTAAGTCGACCGCGCTTCCAGACACGCGAGTACTGACTATTTCTTGCATCCAGAGTGTAGGGTTCTCCGAAATCTCAATGTTCTCGTCGTCTATCCGATCGCTTACTACGTGCCTGGCTCCGATCTGAAACGCTGACCAACATCGCTCTGACGGTGCTGTCACTAAGTAGAATTAACATCGCCTACATTTGTAGACACCGTCCCGACGCTGACGTTCCTGAGTCGAAACCCTATCCAGTGCCACCACCACCGGAGGTACTCAGCGCACTTAACAGCATATCAGTGCTTTTTTTCACTCGAAAACATTGGCGATCGTTCCAGACGAATGAATGTGGCAGTGGCGTTCTTGCATGATAATCGATTCCGCGACGCAGTTGCACCAGACGAAAGTACGGTCACGTTCCTCAGCCACGACATCCTTGTGTCGGAGAAAATGATATTCAACCCGTACACACTTGCAGAACACTAATCACAACTTAGTGGTTCACTCCAACTTGGTCATCGGCTGGGATGCGCGAGTATCCAGTGCGACGTGTCTTCGTGCGGTAGCCGATCGCGAGCACGACGACGGACGCTACCACGGCGAACCACAGCATTGGGAAAAGCGTCGAGCTCGACTTCCTGATCTCAACGTGCAATCTAGAGAATTTCCCGTCGCTGATGTGGCTGAACGCATGTTGCGAGAAGCATCCGTTTCGGAACGATTCCTCCGCACACTGTTGGCCGGCGCTGAAGTACACAGCTGTTGTGAGCTCCGACAAACGCTTCGCGGTATTGATCGCACCAGCCAAAGGCGATGCAGGGTCGACGACGTCGCCTGGGGAACCCGCGCTAGGAGCACCCGCTGATGGTGGCGCAGTGGCACCATCCGTTGGCGGCGCTGGTGGAGTCGTGTTATCCATTGCTGATGCTGGGGAGCTGGTGTCATCAGTTGGTGGAGCTGGTGCAAGCGTGTCATCTGTTGGTGGAGGTCGTGGAGTGGTGGGGTCCGAAGCTAGAGGTGGAGTGGGATCCGTTGGCAATTCTACCGGTGGCAGTGGTGGTGGTGTGTCTCCTGTGTCTACAGGTTGCTCTGTCCAATAGGTTGGAAACGGCGGTAGCCAGTCGGAGGGGAAGTGCTCCGGTGGCAGCACTGGACTAGGCGCACCGAAATCCAGCACAAACGCGTCTGAGTATCCGACAACGAAGTGCTTCAACTTCGAAGCGTCTCCGCCGTACTCGGTGAAAACCTGGCGCCATCCACCACCGATGACACCTCTGATGTGCAGATCCTGGGCTGCAGCACACTCCTTTACCTTCTCGTCGACTTGGATCAGAATATGAATGCCATCCAAAGGGCTCTGGCTGTAATCGACTGAAGGCGACAAGTCGCTGATTGTATTCGTCTTCGTAATGAGGCCGTCCAACACGTTCACGCTCACAGACAAACCATGGGCCTCAGCGTTCGTCCAGTAGAATCTCTCCGTCACTCCGGCACTGGCAACGCCTGCCGTCACGATCAGATCGTCGCCGCAAGAGACCGATACCTCGGCATGCACACCACCTTCAATTTCCAGGGACGAATGCTTGTACAGACATTCTTCTGACGGCTTCCACGCTAAGTTTTTGAAGTCTGGACCCGTGATCCGAGCGTCCACTGGGTCAAACAAGTACTGCAGCAGCAGGCTGAGCACATCGTCACTCGAAGGAGCTTCGATGCATGGATATCCGAGGTCGTTGTCGCCATCAGCTTGAAGGGTGAAATACCCGTCGATCAATGGATCAACGCCCAAGTCTCCCAGTCGCTGTTTAATTGCCTCCGTAAACCCACCCACGAACTGTCCGGTCTCGCGTCCAAGAAAGTCACGGAGCACTTGATTGCGATCGCTGTCGCTGCCTTTCAACCACGTTGCAGGAGATCTCTCGCCGACGGATCCGCCCCAGATCATCTCCTCGATCAAGCTCATCGCACCATGAAGTTGCGTATGCGTTTCGTAGGCGTGGACACCATCTTGGTCCGCGCTGCCAAAGATTGGCGCAAGTGCCAGAACCGTAAGCAATGCTGCGTACTCGCGCCGCATTGTTCACAACCTTCTCGCGGGTGAGGAATTGGGATGTGGTTGCGTCCTTGGAGCCACTGATTCCGCTCAGCCAGATCTTGAAGGGCGGATGCCAGCCAGACTCTGGTTGGTTGTGTCTGGCCCAGAGGCTCTTTGCTGCAGGCCTGAGGGGCAGCCACCATCACTGGATTCGCGCGGCTGGCTGAAAGGGTGCTCGTGGAAAAGATTGACGAATCCAGGTGCCGATAGTGAAAGATCTCACCTGGTTTGCTGCGTCGAGATGAATCTCGCGGAATGCTGAAAAGAATTTCTTCTACTGCGTCGAAGGCTGCGCGTATCTGACTCACAAGCTCTTCGACAGGACGTTCGACAGCCAAGTAAATTGGTGCTTTGAATTTGTTATGGAACAGGTTAGATACCTATCATGTTAGGTAAAAGCGATACTTGGGCTCCCAGCGAAAGCTATGTCACGGTGTGGAAATTTGCAGTGACCTGGCTCACCTGTCAAGACAGCAAGTCTCAGAAACGACAAAGAAGTATCCTGAATTGAGACAAGTGACCATCGTGTCAGCCAACGCTCGAAATTTGCACTTGAAAAACTTCAAGCTGATCCAAGATTGCACTGTTTTGTACAGCAGCAACTTGCTGTTCGATCCTGAAGACAATTTGGCTCTCCAAAATGTGATTACGTCTGTACCGAAGCTAGCAACAGTTTTACTAACCAGTTCATTCTGCTCACGATGTGGACCGACGTGCCACGAGAGTTTCTGTCTCTCATAACAAAGTTGTCAGTACTGCGCGTTAAACCTTCATGGACAAATAAGAAGATTCCAATGTACATTGATCGTCGAAAACGAGAGAAGTGTCTGTACGACCTAGCTAAGAAAATGAAGCATCTGGTTTACGTTGTTATGTTGGAATATATATATAGCTCAGTTGAAAATCAAGAACGTTTTGCGTCGAGTGCTTAACCAAAAGGTACAGCATCTGCATATGCGATCGCATCTGCAACAATGCTGACAACCACTAGGCACGGTGTGTGCCAAAAACATGAAAAGTACCAACCCCAATAGGTTCGGGCAATTCCGAGCCATTTGTATATTAAGTATTCCATACTTTGATCAAGTCAGCTGAGTAAAACCGGGCAAATTGCTTGGTTTTCCGAAGGGTCGCCCATAAGCTGTCACAGATTCTGGAGCCAAACTCGACGCTGGGAAGGGTCGCATTCTTCTAAACCGGGCAAATTGCCTGGTCTGGCGCAAAATCCTCGTGAGCCCTGACTGCCGTTCTTTTCGTGACCAGAAGCTTTTGCTTTGATCGAGAACGAAGTTTTCGGCCGTCGCGGGTCGCCGGAGAGCGTTTTGTGGATGGAAAGCACGCGGCAATGCAATGGAAGTGAGCAAGCACGTCCAAAGCGCACACAAGTTGGAGCGTAGTCGGATTGTGGTGATATATTCAAGGTCAGATAATGCGCTTGGACACATACACCTTACGTGGCGTGGCTGAGAACGGGACGGGGACTTGAACAACTGGTGGCCGCACCCATATGTGCAGAACGAACGCGAACAGCGCGAGCGATGTCGAGGACACAACGGAGAGAAGAGCAGGACCACTTTCAAGCTGGGGGACAACGCAAGCTGCTCTAACACTCGATTTGTTTGTGCAGCAAAGACGCGATTGTTCGCGTACAGATGTGTCACAGTCTTCATGTGACAAGGCACGTCACACAGCACAAGAGTGCAATAGGAAGCGTTGACTTCCACGCAACCACGGACGGTTGCTCTGTGCCTATAGAGCATAGTGGTTGCTCCAGCCCTCCGCAGTGAGGGCAAGAAGTTTGCAAAGGATTACAAATGCAGAAGTGATGTATTACTCCCTTAGAGGAGAGCACCAAAGGGCGCAGGAGTTTCCTAACTGCTCTAGCGACCCTTAAAATATACAGACCCGATTGGTCATTAATATGCATCTCAGCTCTGATTGGCTGATATCATCAAGGCGGCCCTTCGGGACGCCGTATTGCAAACGACACATCTTTAATTGCAAACAATGCAATTCTTGACATCTTGTGTGTTCAACAACAAATGTCAACAACCCAATTGTGGTGTTCAACAACAAATGTAAAGAACACCTTTGATCACATGTGTGATCAACCCAAATGTGTAACATTCGTTACACCCTCTCCCACTTAGCGTGCGAACACACCCTTATGTGTGAGCCCAAATTGAAGTGACCACATACTTCAGGGGTCACGCGACGGGGATCTTAAGCCACCAACTGTGGCAGTCGTGCGAACGCGGTCGGCCAGGTCAAAGGCATTATGACCGTGAAGAAGCCGACCAAGAAGAGTGCGTCGCACGACGCACGGACATCAGCGGATGTCCCGGCATCGCAGGATGCCACCGCAAATCGAGAGGGGACCGGTGATGTCCCCGACACGCCACGGGCCACTGCTCGTGGCAAAGACAGCGGACCTGCTGTCAACAAAGCGACGGCGGGCGGCAGGCCGAGTGTTCCTGCTGGAACCAAACGTGCCGCCAAAGCGAAGAAGTCGGCCACGACGTTGGCCTTATTTGGTTCCGACGATGAGTCGAGCGCCGAGTCTGACGGGAACGTCAGCCCGGCGGCCAAGACTCCGTCGAAGCGTGCGAAGACTCGCACTGCGGCGCCATCTCCGGAGAGGGTGACTCTGAGCGCCAAAGGGAGAAAGCGTCCGCCGGTCCCTGATGTGGACCTCAGGACAGTGGCCCATCCTGCCGTCGAGTTCGACGATGAACTCTTGGAGGGCATGCTGGAGGACGAGGCCTCCGAAGC
>NSDO01000052.1:21673-87852 GCA_002286825.1 Lagenidium giganteum | reverse complement strand
AATTCTTGACATCTTGTGTGTTCAACAACAAATGTCAACAACCAATTGTGGTGTTCAACAACAAATGTAAAGAACACCTTTGATCACATGTGTGATCAACCCAATTGTGTAACATTCGTTACACTCAGTGTGTGCACTCAAGAGACCGTCTGGGCTCGACAATTGCTGGATGAGTTGGGCGTGAAACAATCGCTTCCAACACCAGTCTTTGAAGACAACCAAGGGGCTATTGCGCTTTCTCTGGGCGTTTAAGAATGACGTTGTCCCGAACATCGCCGTGAACGAGCTGAACGTTGTGGAGCTGCAGATACGCATAGCTAAACTGGCGAATACACTTTCCAATACTCCCTATCACACCAATGCAACTCATGAATTCGCTTTGCAATGCCAATTGTGTGACGATATTTCCAATTCCAGCTCCGACGTCCAACAAGCAGCACTCAACGCCGACGTCTCCAAGTACTCTCAGCAATCTTGATATGCCTTCAGGCGAGATTTCACCGGCGTTTTGGTCACGCTGTCCACGCGGTTGACGCACATCTGCTTTGGTTACGTGCTGAAATATGCGGTTTACGGCGTCGACTGTGTCGGGCGTTGGCGGCACATCACACGTTACCGCTTGGACTTCGCTTTCCTTCGGTCTTGGAGCTACATTCTGTAACAAAGGCGCTTCGTGACGATCTCGATCCGAGGTGGTTGTCCTCTCGACTGCGGCGAGAGCAACAAGGCTTCGTGAAGCAATCGGCAAGTCTAAAGGTCGTGTTGCATCGACTCGATGCCGATTAAAGACAACGTGGTCTTCGCCAGCATATCCCCGCAATCGGTCTGGAAATCTGAGCAAGTCGGCCCCATAATTCCTCTTCAGTGTATCAAGTCGCTTGCGCTGCTTCTCCTTGCTTTTCTTGGACTTGCTTCGCTTCGCAATGTACGCCCATGGCAGTTGATGCGTCGTTCGATGTAAGACCGGGCTGCTTGGACAAGCTTGGAGTCTTCAAGTTCGCTGAAATCGCCCATCTCGTCGCGGTGTCGCGTTGTTGGAACAAATTTCTCTGTGTGGTTGACACTGACCAAAGCGACCGAAATCGGACGCGCGGACCCTTTTCTCCCAAGGCCCGCCGATTGGCTGACAGTTTGGCACAGATGCGGTTGCCATATCGATACCGGTCCTCCAAAGTGAGTCCCTCACGAATGTGGTCACGCTTGATCGATTCTGGGATGGTAGGATTTTTCCTCATCATGGAGTGGCGTTCAATATGCTCGTCGCAGAATCTGTCCAAACTTTCTCTCTGATTGATCAGCTCAGTTCTGAAGTGCCGAAGGTGCTCGAACGGAATCGTGTCGAAGGCACAATGAGCTGACTTGAATCAAACAAAACACGAAAATACGACGACGTACCTGTGAACGACTGAGGGACCAACGAAGCCACCATCCGGCAACACCAGGATCAGCTTGGTTGTGAGATGAGAACGGCATTAGATTGAATATCTTGGTGGCGAAGGCAAAACGTATCGCTGTCCGAAGATACCTTGAGGTCAAATACGTTGGCGCAAGCGGCTGGCCACTTAATGTGGGCATCTCACCTCATCGCAGGCTTCTGGGCAGTGCACAATCCTTCTATTTGGTGCGATGCTCGTCGGTGGGGAGGTGCTCTTCCGCATCCTAAGCAAATCGTACTGTGAGCTCGAACAAGCATTCAGCCCTTGAGCCCACGACCAATGGAGTTTTCGAACAAGTTGCGGGATTGTGGCCGATCTTCGTGAAATCGAGTGCGAGAAACAAAAAATGGAAACACCAATGCAAACACACAAGCATAGGGATAGTATTCAATGAAGCACATCGCAACATTCTCGTTCACGACTGACGGATGCAGCTAGCAGTCTATCTGCAAGACCTGACCAAAGGGGGTGACAGAAAAGTATCTATCTCGGGCCTGATTGTCCACAATAAGAGCCGGTGCCACCCTATGACTGCCGACGCGCTATCCATTGCCTACCCAGCTACGGGAGAAGCCGTCAAACATTGTCTTGATGGCGGCGTTACCAATGGCTTCGCCATAGCGATCCCGAAATATGAGAGCTTGGTCGAAGGTGTCGCATTCAAACTCAACAACAAAGATTTCGTAGTCACGCTGATACCCGCCACAGTTTTTGCCGTACCAGGCCATATGGTGCAAGCGCAAGTTCGTGTTGTCAACGAATATCACATCGATCTCGAACTTGACTGCCCTGGTGAACCTGGATTGGCACTGATGATGCGCTTGTGCCACCTTGGTCGACTCGTAGTGATACACGCCACGCGGATCGTAAAGGAATGCGTTCGCACTACAAACCACAGTCGGCTTCCCCAGCCGACGGAGCGAGTAGACGCACTGGTTCGCAAACGTCGACTAGCCGCTTCCTGGTACGCCACGGAGAATAACAACCGCCTGGAATCTGCGACCTGTTTGCATAGTTTTTTCGCTCTTGACAAGAGGTTGCTGGAGCTCATTATAGGCACGGTTGACCATCAACTGCACGGTTGACCATCAACTTAATGTGGTTCCGATGGAATTTGAAGGTATTTCGAAGAAAGTGATTGCTTCGAAGCACCGTCGCAGACCCTGAGAACCGTCAACAACCTTCCTTGCTGAGTGAGTGTAGTGTTCTCGGCAGTGACAATTCCACTCACTCGCTCAAGAATGGAGCAACGCCCGTTTCCGTTGTTCCCGTAATCCGAAGTCATCATGACACAAGTTCTAGAGGATCCTCATCGTCACCACACGTTGGTGTTTGTCCGTGGTTTGTTTGGTGCTGGAAAGACAACCTTCTCGCCCGAGCTGGCTTATCTTGCTCGTCGCTGTCAGTTGGGAGCGGTTGTGTGCTCGGCAGACCGTAGCAGTGAAAATGTGCTGCGAAGAAGTTCAGAGCGCTGTCAGACATGGTGTGGAGCTCATCGTTATGGACGATCTAAACATGATCAGAGGAAACCGGAGCCGACACGCAAGGATTCCAAGCAAGGTCGACGCTGACCTATCGGCAACGTCGACATAAGGTGCCGCGTACTCGGTCATCCACGTCACAATCCACCACCATACCGTCCCAGGCGCAGCGCTTTATTTCAAGCGAAGTCACTTCGATGTGATCAGCGTAGGAACTGCACGGATCAATCCAGCTGAGATCGATGAGAGTGAACTCGAACAGATCTGCCAGTGGTATGACGAAAACACTCCACCAGATAGCACTTTCGTTGACAACGCCTGATCACCACTATACATTCCTCAGGTACTTTACCCCCGTTCGTGGCATGCAGCGAAAGTCGCGTCTCTCTCAATACACGTCGGGTGTCAGATATCGGGCTTCCACGAACGACTACCGTTTGAACATCACTCTGATCCAGAGCCGTCACTCTCACACAAGGAGCCTGATTGTTCAATACAATCTGCCCTCCCCCCTCCCCCTCCTTGGCACAAATGTGCTCGATTCGAGTTTGAGAAGCGTCGAGATGATCGCGGGTAGTAAAGGAATTCTTGGGGCGGTGTGCGCCTGCTTGCGTCGGGTTTATCCCAGAACTGCACATCAGCAGCCCTCTGAACATTACAATCTTGAACGTGGTGAGCTTGCGTTTGGCCAAGGCAACACAGCGTGCACTGATGTACCCTGCTTGATGCAGCGAATGGCAACAAGGACAAAATTTTGTGTCTTGTCCAATCGCAAGAAGGTATCGGAGAAGTTGAAGTCATAATGCAAGGCCTGAATTTGTCAGAACATTTCGGCAACGGCAAACAAGCACACAACCGCCGCCTTACAGAGGAAGACATCGAATTTCTCAGAACTGTGTTGACTCTGCCCGAGTTCCGTCTTGTTGAAGCGAAGAGAAAGCGAGTAAGATGGCAAGCCAACCAAGCGAGCGTCTTTCCGGATGTGTCTCTTGACTGCTCTAACGACCCTTTAGAATATACAGACCGGATTGGCCATTAATATGCATCTCAGTTCTGATTGGTTGATAACATCCCGGCGGTGAAGCTTCATCGTGGACGGGATGTCCAGGCGATAATTCACATCGCCAATGCGTTCTTGGACCGTGTAGGGTCCAATCCATCTCGGCAGTAGCTTCGTTAGTGATTGCATGTGTAGGGATATTCTTTGATGCCAATCGCACCTTATCACACAAGTGTTCGTTCCGTCTGCCTACATCGGTTTGGCTTGCGCCAACGCAATCTGCTCACGCACAGTGAGTAGGCCTCGAGCACAGATGTTTCGGAAGTCCTTGGCTTCTGCCATTTCTCGCATAGTGTGAGCCGATACGGTCTGATCTCAACGACCACCGTTGAGTCGCTTTGACTCATCGTCGGCTGCAACACTGTTGGTTTCGTGATCACTGTGATCACTGTCGTCATCTTGATCATTCTGATCACCGTTACAGTCCTCGTGACTCGCTCCCTCCCCATTTAAGAATGGACTTACGTCCAGCAAAGTCGTCAGCACATACGGGGGTCGCAAGCTATTCACATAGAATGGCGTGTACCCATGCGACGAGTGAGTCGCATTGTTGAGCGCAAACTCGACCAGCGGGAGCAGGGAGCTCCTCGTTCGCGGATTCTCCGCACAGTGTGCACGTAGCACGGCTTCAGCCACCGGGTTGACGCGCTCAGTCTGACCATCAGACTGCGGATGGTCAGTCGTTGACATATCCAAGCTGGTGCCAAGGTGAGCGAACAGCTCACGCCAAAAGGCACCGGTGAAGCGAGGATCTCGGTCGCTCACGATGGAGCGAGGCATTCCGTGCAGACGGAAAACATGCTCGATGAAGAGCACCGCTGTCTGCTTGCCAGTCACACTGGCTTTGACGGCTGCAAGATGCACCATCTTGCTCACGCGGTCAACAAAGACCACGATACCCATGCGGCCGAATGGTATCGGCTGGGTATCCGAAGATGAAGTCCATACTGATGGACTTTCAGCAATTTGACGGGATTGGTAATGGATGCAGCGGAGCCAGACGGCTTGGTGCAGGCTTCACCCGCTAGCATCGCTTACACGAACGCACATAGTTCGGCACCCACTTATGGTAGCGTGGATCGGCGTTTTTCTTCGTATTGCAAAGTGCCGAGCAAGTTGGTGTCCAAGTTCGCATTTTGAGAGACTCGACGCGTCAGGATTGCGAATTGGGGGTGATGTGCCCAGGTGGTAATGATAAGGGTTCCCCCAAGTCAAGTTGCCAGATGGTTGTGATAAGGGTTCCCTCGACTTCGGGGTATGATAAGGGTTCCGGTGGAAGTTTGGTAAGAAGTTTGGACGAGTATTTTAGTGATAGTAGTATTGCATATTTACATATCTAGGAGCAGTTTTGCGTGTTTAGTGACCAGCCAAAGGGTCGTTAGTGGCTTGGTTACTATTACATTGCGTTCTTGCCATTAAAATCTTACTCTCCATTTTCCCCTCAAGTACTAAAGTTCAGCCCAAGAGAGGACGCGTCTGTTCAGAGAGGAAAAGGTGGGTCAATACTCAAGTTCAGCCCACGAAAGGACGCGTCTGTTCAAGGCCAGAAGAAGCTTGCATCACATACAAGGTCACGTTCACAGCGTGCATGAGAGCCCTTGTGCAAGTTCATCTACATTCAAGTACAACAAAGGCTCGATTCGTTCTTTGTGGTTTATCAGTGCTGCCCTGTGTGTGAAGGCGGGGAGCATTCAGCAGCTTGGAAGGTCCACCAAGTCCAGAATTCAAAAACCCGAAGGATTGTTGTCAAGAAAGCCCAAACGAAGCTGAAGTCGACTACTCGTATGTGGCAAAGTGGATCTGCGTTTTCAGCATCTGGCAAAGTGCTCGTGAACCTGGTACCCTTCTGCGTCATTATGGTTGATCACTTGTGCTCTGTGGCTTGGGCAATTTTGGGCATCTCCAAATGGTTATGATAAGGGTTACCAGGAGGGCCATCCCAAGTGGTTATGATAAGGGCTATTGGTTGGGCGTCTCCAGGTGGTCATGATATGGGTTACGGTGTGGTGCACATCAATTTCGAGTGGCGTACATCAACAGTGGTTATGATAAGGGTTACGGTGAAAGGTCGTAGGATTTAGCGGCCTAGTATTGCATATTTACGGATCTAGGAGCAGTTTCGTGTGCTTTAGTGGCCGGCCGAAAGGTCGTTAGTGGTTCGGTCACTATTGCATTGCGATCTTGCCAGTATTTATTTACTCTCCTATTTTCCTACAAGTACTCAAGTCTCGAAAAGGCGCGTCCCCTCAAGACCTCACAGAAGCCTGCGACGAACACAAGAACACCACAGAGTGACGGAGAGCCCTTGTGTAAGCCTCACCGAGTACATTCGACCTATTCTTCTGCTCCCTGTGAGCTGCCCTGTAAGTGAAGGCAGGGGTAACATCAGCCGCTTGGAGATTCCACTCAGTCAAAATTCAAAAAGCCGAGGAAGTCAAGATCAAAGAATTGTTTGTTGTCAAGACGCTCGTACATCGTCGGTGCTTTTTGCTTGCACATACGCCGTCGAAGATCAAAAAGTTCAGGCGCTCTGTGACACGTATATTGCCAACGCTTTTGTCGCCACATCAAGTTAGAAGACAAGCGTTGAGGCACTCTACGACACAATTAAACAAGTGAGGCCCCCAAAAGTGTCGGGCCACGCTGAGGAACGTTTTCTCACGACCGAAGTTGCCCGCATGTGGCACATCCTGATGCCCGGACAGAATCTTCTCGCGCAGATCAGCGTCGTTGCGAACAACGACACGCAGATGTTCGCCATTTGCTTACTGATACCACAGCAGATCATCGGCGTACGAAAATCTCGTAATTTTTGCCTTGATCGCCGGTGAGAGCTTATTGCGCTCGCCACGGATGAACTTGATCATCGCTGAGCACTCCTCGTCGAGTGCATACGCCACGCTGATTGCGTCGCGTAATAGTGTCGACAAGCCACTGAGACAGCACGTGTCAACTTGTCAACATTGCGCAATATGCGCAACGCAGACACTGCAACCTCGAGCACAGGCCAAGAGACCGGCTCCATGTCGGGGCGACGCGACAACGCGTCGGCAAGGACATTCGCCTTGCCAGGCTTGTATTCAACGCTGAAGTTGTATTCAGCAAAGAACGAAAGCCATCTTGCCATCCTCTGTGAGAGGTGTGGCGATTTGGTTGCAGTGCACAACGATGCGTGGTCAGTGTAGACCACAAATGGGCGCCCGCCCAACAAGTGCAGAAGGAACTTCATCAAGGCGTACTTGACAGCAAGGAGTTCCTTGTCGTGCACGGGGTAGTTTATCTCAGCAGTCTTCAGCTGCCTGCGCTGATAAGAGATCACGCGATCTCGACCATCAGAGTCCGGCTGCATCAATGCGCAGCCAACTGCAAAGTCCGAAGTGTCACACACGACGCTGAACGACCTCGAGTGGTCGGGTAGCGCCAAGATTGGCGCTTGCATGAGGCTCGCTTGAAGGCGTCCTGCTCGACGCCGCCCCAATGCCATTCCGCATCCTTCTTGAGCAAATCGCTCAACGGTTTGGCCAATGCTGCATAGTAGGCCGGGTATCGATGCAAGTAGTTGGCTAGCCCCAACCACTTGCGCAGCTCGTGTGTGTTCACTAGATGCCTTGCGTAAGCACTCTCAAGTTGCGACCATGGTTCCGAAAATGTCATTATGCTGAGGCAAGCTGACCCACTCGCAGTCACCATCACTGCCAAAGCTTGAGAGTCAAAACCCCCACCCACTTACCTTTTGCTGGGTGCGTCGCTGTCGAGCCTGTTGCGCTGGGGTAGACGACTTGGTAAATGTATGGAGAGGGAGCTGACAGCAAAATCGTGGGCGTGGCGTGCCATTTTCTGTGAGGTGTGCTGGTATTGTTGAGGCGTCAGTATGCTCTCTGCAATACTCAATGGCCAGCACGTGCATCGGCGCACATGGTCCGCGTGCGCTATGGTCAGTTGCTGTGTCTGCACGTGCCGCAATTGCTGTCGCAGATCGATCACTGTCAATGTCATGTTGCGTCGCTGGATGCATGGTGGCGGCTGACAGCGTGCTGTCAACTTCGGCAAAAGCCTGCTTGAACCGGTCGGATTAGTGTCGACGGCTGACTTGACCAAAGCGCGGTTTTGCCTCGCTTGGCCATATCCATACTTCCATTCTGTCCAACAAAATTTGCGCGCGGAGATCTTTCGAGCCCCGCCATATGGGGTCTTTCGCGGCAGCGCAGGCAGGTCATGCCGGCTAGGAACGGTGAGTGCGCGGGCATCTCACAGCGCGAGAGCGCATGGACGATGTGTGTACCGGGCGGACGCGGGGACATGTGTGCAGGAAGGCCGAGGCCAGCGCAGCGATCGCTGTGGTCGTTGCCACCGCTGTCTCGTTCACCGTCGTCGCCGCCCTGAGACGGCATGGTCGCGCCTGGTAGGTGGCTGGCTGCGCATGATCCGCGACGACGATGACGGGCGTGCGTGCTGACAAGTGGTCACTGCGATCGGTAAGTTTGTCGTCAACACGGCGGCACGCGAGCGCATTGACGGTGTGAGCGTGGGTCTTTCGTGTGGTAGTGTGTGCAGGAACGTCAGCGCCAACGCTGTGATCCGCTATGATCGCTGTATCCGTCGCCATCAGTATCGCGATCAGCAGCACCATCGATTGGCATGGTCGTGGCTGGTAGGTAGCTGGGCGCGCATGACTCACGACGATGATGACGATGTGTCGTGGATGTGTGCTGACCAGTGTTGTCATGTGCTGGAGCGCGGAGTGCTGGTAGGCGAAGGCAGCAGCACAGCAACCCAAGGCTAGGCCAGGGAGCGCGTGGACAAGGTAAACGTGAGCCTCACGTGCACACATCAAAAAAAAACAAGCGCTCACGCTGTAGCCTCAGCTTGGAAGCAGTTCATAACATTACGCTTCTGGCTAAGTGACTGATAAATGAATAGGACGAGCGCCTGAAAGTTACAGGCGCTCCCTGTGTTAATCGCTGAATGGTCCTATCTACCAAAATCACGCCGTCACCGATCACATGATCGCACACGCGTTCTGGTCATCGCCCGATTTCTTGTTGGTTTCCTGGTTGGTTGTGTTTGTATTCCGTCGGAAGGAAAAGTTGCGACGCAGATAGCCCAGCACCAGTCGATTCTCCTTCTTCAGCAACAAGTACGCATTGCTGAGTGACGTCAGTTCGTCCAGCGCTGGCCCATCTTTTTCAAGCACGCGTTCTGTGGCCACCTGCACTCGGAAGGCGGCCTTGGACACTCGCATGGCTGCCACGTACGCAGACGATCCCTTGAGCGAATGGCTCTCACGCCGGAGCACCACGTAGTCGCCCGTCGAATATGCCGTGTCGATACGCCGCATGAACTTTTCACAGACAGACGCGTACTTCTCCAGCAGACTAATAAACAAGTTCTCGTTTCCGCCGCATTGTTCCACGCCCAGGGCGTAGTCGATCGGATCTCCATCGGGAATGGCAATGTCTTCTGGGATGAGTGTCGACGCAAATGAGCACGGGCTACTGCTGATAGCGTCGGGTTCGCCGTCGACGCCGCTTTGATTTTGCTCGCCCTCCGTCGCACCACTGCGGTCCATGAAGTCGGAACCCGTGGATTTACCAGGTGACATTGTCTCCTCCCACTCGAGCGGTCTTTCCATCACGGAATCACGCGCTGGATTGGCATGCTGGGGATCGTTCTCTTCCATCGACCTCGACTTCTCGCCATCTGACTCGGCCTGATCCACATAGCTCTTGCTCATTGAGTCTGACGTAGAATGAGCACTTTTGCTTTCGCTAAGAGTTGATAGCGACGTTGGGTCAGGTGTGTCCAGAATGTTGTTGTCGCGCGTGATGATCATTGGGTCTTCTAGTTCGAGATCTGATATTGCGCGTGTCAGATCCAGCGACTCGTTGTGTGTTGATGCAGGGACGAGGTTGGCTGCACCTGGATCAACGTTCGCTTCACCATCGTCGGAGAACACACTCGGCTCTCGGCTCACAACTTTCTGGCCAAGATAGCGGACACGCATCCACTGGCGGATGGCATTCCTCAGCGTCACCTTGGAGATAGGCTTGACAATGAATTCGTCCATGCCCGCGTCCAAACACTTCTTTCGATCACCACTCATGGCATACGCTGTGAGACCAAGGATGGGGATCCGCGGAAGGTTCATCTCTTTCTCAAACTGGCGAATGTTCTGCGTTGCCGTGTATCCATCCATAATGGGCATCTCGCAGTCCATGAGCACGAGGTCGTATGATTCGTTGTGCTCCTTGTACGCGACGACAGCATCGCGGCCGTTGGTTTCCCACTGAAGCAAATGATTGTCCTCAGTGAAGAAGCACTTGACCACCTCCCAGTTGAACTCATTGTCTTCAACGACCAGAATTCGTGCCTGCTTCGGAACCAAATCAAGGGCAGAGCCGTTTGCAACGGCTGACAGACCAGCCACGTCAGTGGGCATGATAGCACTTTGTGGTTCCGCAGATCCGTAGTCTTCCATCCTTCGCAGGATCACCGTGAAAAAGAACTCCGATCCTTCACCCAACTCACTGTCAACATCAATCTGGCCCTGCATGAGCTCAACGAGCTGCTTGCAAATTGCCAAACCGAGCCCAGAACCTGTCGGATTGTTCTTGCGCGTCCTTTCCAGCTTGGTAAACAGCCCAAACAATCGCGACTTTTCTTCATCATCCATACCAACACCAGTGTCGATCACTTGGAACAGGAGCTTGATGAAGTTCTTGGGGTGATCAGGCGACGGCACTGACCGACATTTGACGGTGATTGAACCTTGGTTGGTGAACTTGATAGCGTTGGACAGCAAGTTGAGCAGCACCTGGCGTAAGCGAACGACATCGCCGATCACCACCTTCGGGACATTTGGCAAGACCTCGAGCAACAATTTGACGCCCTTCTCGCGTGCCTTGAACTTGAAAATCTCAATTGCATAATCCAACAGGTCCTGCATCTGGAATGGTTCTGATGAAATTTCCAAATGGCCAGCTTCAATTTTCGACAGATCCAGAATGTCGTTGATCAGGTTGAGTAGAAGAGATCCAGAGACGTATGCCATGTGGACATATCGCTGGGGTAGTTTGTCAAGCTTCTGTTCCTTCAGCAGCTCAAGCATGCCCAGTACACCATTGAGTGGAGTTCTGCAATCACAACAATAGTTTGTTACTATGCACCCCAGGCAGGAAGTAGAATAGCACCATGATCATACCTGAGTTCATGGCTGAACGAGGCCAGGAAGTTGACTTTAGCTGCCTCCATGTGCTTCTTTGCCGTATAATCTTGGCCCACACCAATTACTCCGCGAATATTTCCATGCATGTCCTTTTTGCTTGATGCGTTCACCAGCAACAGGAGGGATCTTCCAGATTTTGTTGTCATCGGTAGTTCCATTTCTCCCACATCAATGCCAATCAAGGCCTGGTTTAGGAGCTTGCGCACCTGCGATCGTGATTCAGCGGTGATGAAGGTGTCCACGAGAGAGAGGCCGAGGACGGACGATTTGTGGTAGCATGTGATTTCCTCAATTTTCTGGTTCCACTCGTTGATGCAACCATACGTATCGACTCCAAAGATTGGAGCGTTAGCTGTGTCGATGAGGCGGAAGTACTCATGCTCTTGTGCGATGCGATCGGTGATATCCTGGCCAATGCCGACGACGCCGACAATATTGCCATGGCAATCATTTCGAGGGGTTGCATTCAGTAAGATTTCAATACGCGTGCCTGGACGCGTGATGAGTGGGAACTCAAAGTTGGCGGTTTGAATACCGTCCAGCGCTTTAGACAGCACTTCGGCAACGATCGGACGGTACTCGGGCGAGATGAATGTCTCGACCAAGTTCTCGCCCATGACTTCTGCGGTCGAGTACTGCGTGATTTGAGCAGCTTTCTTGTTCCAAATGTTGACGCACATGTTGGCATCGACACCAAAAATTGGTGCATTGGCTGTGTCGATCAACCGTGTGTATTCCTGTTCTTGAGCGATGCGATCAGTGATATCTTGACCAATACCGACCACTCCCACAATGTGCGCGTGCTGATCATATCGCGCGGTCGCATTCAGCAAAATCGTCACCTTTCGGCCAGTTTTTGTAATCAAAGGCACCTCGAAGTTAGCGGCCTCATCTCCCTCAAGCGCTTTCTGGAAAACGGTTGCAACAGCGTCCCGGTAATCTTCAGAGATGAACTTGTTGACAAGACTTTCACCAAGCACTTCGTCGCTGGAATACTGCGTAATCTCGGCGGCCTTGCGGTTCCAGATATTGAGACAACCGTTCTCGTCTACGCCGAAAATTGGGGCATTGGCTTTTTCGATCAGACGTGCGTACTCTTGCTCTTGCGCGATGCGATCCGTGATGTCTTGCCCAATACCGACCATTCCCATCACCTTGATGTGCTCATTGAACCGGGGAGTAGCGTTCAGCAGGATCTCGACACGACGACCAGTTTTCGTGATCAACGGAAATTCGAAGTTAGCTGTTTCGATACCATTCAACGCCTTGGACAGCACGTATCCGACAGCCTCGCGATAGTCTTCAGTGATAAACTTTTCCACGAGGTTCTCGCCCATCACATCCGACGGCGTATATTGCGTGATTTCAGCCGCCTTCTTGTTCCAAATGTTTACTCGGCCTTCCTTGTCAACACCAAAAATCGGGGCGTTGGCCGTGTCAATCAGACGCGCGTATTCTTGCTCTTGGGCAATGCGATCGGTGATATCTTGCCCAATGCCAACAACACCAACGATATCACCCAGCTCGTTGTACCGTGGCGTGGCATTGAGAAGGATTTCAACGCGACGGCCAGCGCGCGTGATGAGCGGGAAGTTGAAATTCGCTGTCTGGAACCCGTTGAGTGCTTGGGAGAGGACAAGGCCCACGGCAGATCGATACTCCTCTGAAATGAACTGTCGAACAAGATCCTTGCCCATCACATCCACTGTCGAATACTGAGTAATCTCGGCTGCCTTCTTGTTCCAAATGTTGACCAGCCCAGCCTTGTTGACACCGAAGATCGGAGCGTTCGCTGTATCGATCAATCGACTGTACTCTTGCTCTTGCGCGATGCGAACCGAGATATCCTGGCCAATGCCCACCACACCGATGATCTCTCCTTTTTCGTCATAACGAGGAGTTGCGTTCAACAAAATCTCCAGGCGACGTCCAGTCTTGGTGATCAAAGGAAACTCAAAGTTGGCCGTCTCGATACCTTCGAATGCTCGCGACAGGACTCCGCCAACACCAAGCTTGTAGTCGACAGGAATGAATTCTTCGACGAGATTCGCGCCTAGCACATCAAACACAGAGTATTCGGTAATCTGAGCAGCCTTGCGATTCCAGATGTTGACGCGACCGTCTCGATCGACGCCAAAGATTGGCGCGTTGGCGGTGTCAATGAGACGTGTGTACTCTTGCTCCTGTGCTCGCCGGTCAGTGATATCCTGGCCAATGCCAACCACGCCACTAATATTGCCATAATGGTCGTATTTCGGCGTTGCATTCAACAAAATATCCAGACGGCGACCATTCTTGGTGATCAGCGGGAACTCAAAGTTAGCAGTCTCGATGCCGTTAAGCGCCTTGGTCAGCACACATGCGACGGCGTCACGATACTTGGTCGAGATGAAGTGCAGGAGCTCCACGCCCATCGTGTCTTCGTTGGTGTATTCGGTGATGGCGGCAGCCTTCTTGTTCCAGATGATCACTTTGCACTCCTGGTCAACACCAAAGATGGGCGCGTTTGCGGTGTCAATGAGGCGACTGTACTCTTGCTCCTGGATGATGCGATCAGTGATGTCCTGGCCAATGCCAACGACACCAGCGATGTTGCCCAAGTGATCGTATCGTGGCGTGGCGTTGAGCAAGATTTCGACTTTGCGGCCATGCTTGGTGATCAGCGGGAACTCGAAGTTTGCTGTCTCGATACCGCGGAACGCTTTCTCAAACACAGCTGCGACGGCATCCTGGTAATCCTCGGAGATGAGGCAGCTCACGAGGTCAATGCCAAACACTTCTTCCGGCTGGTACTCGCTGATTTCGGCTGCTTTCTTGTTGAAGATCACTACGCGACCTTCTGTGTCGACGCCAAAGATGGGCGCGTTGGCCGAGTCAATGAGCTTGCGATACTCCATCTCCTTGGCATTGCGCTCTGTGACATCCTGGCCAATGGCCACGACACCGATCACCGAGCCACACGCGTCGAACTGAGGCGTCAAGCACAGCACGATCTCCACACGCGCGCCAGTGGACGTGATCAGCGGCAGCTCGAAATCCGGTCCAGCCATGCCCGTGGCCAGTGTCTGCTCGATGGCGTCGGCCACCATGGTCCGGAATTTCTCGTCGACCATCTTGAGCAGCGGCGCGCCGATAGCTTCTTCGAGTGCATAGCCAGTGAGCGACGCCGCCTTGGCGTTCCAGACCGTGATGCGGGCTTCCTTGTCGAGCTCGATGATGGGCGCGTTGGCCTGCATGATGACGCGCGCGTACTGCTTCTCGTGGATGCGCCACTCGGTCACGTCCTGGCCAATGCCAATGAGGCCGGCGAGCATGCCGTCTTCGTCGAAATCTGGCGTGAGGTTGGTGAGCACTTGGACGTAGCGGCCCGTGGCCGTCTTGAGCGGGATGTTGACCTCGGCCAGCGTCTCGGTGCCCATGAGCGCGAGCTGCAGCATCTGCTCCACGTACATGGCCTTGCCGTCCTCCACAAAGGCCGTGAGCGGCTGGCCCAGCACTTGGCTTGGGTCGAGGCTCGTGATCTGCGCCATCTTGCGGTTCCAGACGATCACGAGGCCCTGCGGACAGATGCCGACGACCGGGGCATTGGCCTGGTCCAGCAGGCTCCAGAAGCGCGCGTGCGCGCGGGCCACGCGGTCGTCGGCGATGGTGGCGCGCATGGTCGCCGGCAGCGGCGGCTCCACCAGCGCCATGGCACTCACCGACGCGCTCGGTTCTCACGTGGCTGTGGCGGGGGCTGTGGACACGCGCTGAGTGACGGCGTGGACAGCGCCAGCGAGCTGCACTGCGTTGGAAGGCGGGTTGGTTTGATGCGCACGACGCGACCACTGGCGAGCGCAGCAGCAGCGCGCTGCTCTGCTCTGCTCTGCTCGTGCTCGGAGCTTGCTTGGGCCGCGCAAGTAATCCTTGGCCTTGGGCTTGGCCGAGAAAGGCCGAGAAATACTATTTTTTATAGTATGCGCTGAGTTGACGGAATTGTGATTGTGGGGAGGGGGGGGAGCAGAAGATAGTATATTTTGGAGAACAAAATGCTCGAAGTTTCCACGGGGCACTGAGAGAAGGCATACGGTGGAAAACATCCGGCGAGGGATTGCGGACTGTCGTGGGTGGGGGGACCTGTGGGAGTTGATGCGCGCCGCTGGGGTTCGTTGATGGACGGCACCGTCAACTGTCCATCAAAAAAATGGCACGTTCACCACGTCAGGAATGCACTACTTGGGATGGATGGATGCGTTGCTGTTCTTTGGTGGTGCATTGCGTGCGTGCTATGGCTGGCACCAGCAGAACAGGCAGGCCTGGTGAATGTTGAATGCGTATTATGCGCCATCCAGCCGGCACTGTTCGGGGCACGTGCACCATGCGCACCTCACTCGCTGGCGCCAGCCTCACCTGCGACTACACAAATGACGCAATGACAGACGACGTGGACAACAGTCGCAGGATCGCAGTGCGCGACAGTGGGGGCTCGGAACATTCACGTTTTGTGGCATTTCGTTGTTTTATTTCGTGCAATCAGGCGACAAAACATACACAAACGCAATGGGCGGGAGGGAGGTGGGTGCTCTACGGCGGGGATCTAAACTTTGGGGCCGACGACCCAACGGGCACGCGCCCGTGTTCCCCACGTCAACTGCTTGCTCAATCTCTCTGGTACTGACATGCTGCTCAGCGCGCAGCACGGGCTCTAACAGCAGCCGCTGCTGCCACTCTTTTCGGGCTTGGAGCTGAGCTTGTGGCCGCGAGCGCGAGGCGCCGTGTTCGACAGCAGCGCCGGGTTTTCCAAAATCTGGGCATTGACGACCGCATCATGTGAGTTCGAGGCTGGACAGCAACGCGACGCGACGCATTTCAGTCGCGCTTACCTTTTGCACCACCTCGTTGAACACCTGCTGAATGCCAATCTTGGTCTTGGCGCTGCTTTCCACGAACAGCATGCCCTTCGAGCGGGCCCATTCCTCTGCTTCTCGGCGGCTCACGACCCGCTCCTTGTCGACCTTGTTGCCCACCAGCAGCTTGACCACTCCTCGGCCGCCAGCAGGGCTGTAAACTTCGACTTCCTGCAGCCACAAGTCCAAGTTCTCGAATGTATCCCGGCGCGTCACGTCGTACACTAATGTCACATCCCAGAATCAGTCAGCGGCCCCACGTTAACGTGCCGCAGACCACACACACTTTGCCATACCAAGCACAATGCCCTGGGCGCCGCGGTAATACGAGCTCGTCAACGTGCGGAATCGCTCTTGACCGGCAGTGTCCCAAATGGTCATCTTGATCTTCTTGCCATCAACCTGCATCATCTTCACCTTGAAGTCCACGCCTGTCGTCCGCGATCACGTCAGTCCATTGCCCCAACCCAAACGCTTGCTTGCATCTCCACGCCCTACCAATGGTGCTCTGCAGGTTGTCATCGAACGTGTCATCCGTGAAGCGTAAGAGCATGCTGTCCACCACAACGTCAATCCTTTCCATCCGCATTTCTGCTCACAGCCTCACACCCCGCCTTACCTGCTCTTGCCGACACCAGCATCGCCAATCAGCAGCAGCTTGAACAAATGATCGTATCCGTCCATAGTTGAGTGATAATCCTGCAGCGTCCCCCACAGCAACACATCACGTGCGTCAGTCAGTGTGAGTCATTCTCCCATCTTAGTCCAGCGCGTCCCGCTTCTGCTGGGTCGCGAGGTCCCTCCAGCGCCATGCCACACAGCTCAGCACAGTGCACCACACCACCGACAGCGCAGTGCACACTGCGTGTGCGTATCGCATGCATGGATATTCGATGGCGCACCTTGCGTCCTGGGGCGTGTCTGCGTGTCTGCTGCCACTGCGCTCGTCGACCTCGCTGCGCTCGCTCGCTTCCGGCCTGCGCGACGAAGAAGTCGACAGGCAATGGGTGCTGGCAGCCGAAAAACCTCACCGCCCAGGCGCGAGGTGGAACGGCGCATAAAACCTCAGAGACCAGCTGTGGAGGACGGCGCAGGCAGAGAACACCCTTGTCAGAGGACAGACCCAGACAACTGTGCTGATGACACTAATGGCGGACGGATGGATAGTGCGAGAGAGCGCGTGGGCATGGGAGAACAGAGAGAAGAGAGGATGCTGCCAGCTGAAGGATGCCGCGAAGCAAACAGCCACTTGCGGCCACGTGTTGGGCAGCTGCCCGTGTTATCAGCGTGACCGACCGGGGTCACGAAAGATCGCGGCGGGGCATTGACGAGACGAGCTGCGGTCGTTGCAGATGCAGGATGCAGGCGAGGCCATGAGTGGCCTGGATGGCGCCGGCGCCAGGAGAGAGCACTGTTCGGAGCGAATCCGCAGAGACAGCTGCAGAACGCTTGGGTTCAGTGGGCTGGGAGGACAGTTTTGCTGGCGATTGCGCCAACTGCGTTTTGGCGGTGGTGGTGGTTGCTCACCGTAGGGCCTGCATGGGCGCCAATTTGTTCACTGACTCGATACACGTGTGCATGTCAACGTGCGCATGACGCGCATGGGTGGCATGATGGCTGCCATGGAGGGGACACCCTCTGGATTATAGCCAATGGCATTCGCAGAACAGCAGAATGCAGTTTCTATTGGTCAAAAACCGGACGGCACCTCACCAAAGCGCGTGATCTTGAAGGGACGCGAGGTGGCGACAGAACGCACCTGCGGCCACGAGTCGAGCGTCGCGAGGATGAAGGCCACAGCGGTGGACGATGATTGCGACGCCAAGGAGCGCCACCCCGTGCATGTGCGAAATGCACATTGTGATATGAGATTCAACACAGTAGGGGTCTGATGGAGGCATGGTGGTGAGGTGCAGGTGAGCAAGCTCAAGAAGCCCGACAGCTTCAGTCGTGGCATGACCGGCAAGGACGAGAAGCGAAGGTGAGACGGACTAGAAGGATCTGTCGATGGATGCAGCAATGGCTGTTTGCTCATGGGTGCCATTAATTGGTGGCAGTGCTGTGCACACGTCCGAGGATGATACCCCGGCGGAGTCAAAGCTGCCCCGACCTAGCAGTGGTGTGGGGCAGCTCAAGGAGTCGAAGCTCAAACAGCCGGAGGCGCTCCCGAAGTTTCTTGATAAGAGCAGGACACAGTCGTCAGACAAAGCGTTGGCGGGCACCGATGGCCGTGGAGCCCCTGCGAAAGTCACGGAACGAAGTGGGGTCGCGCCACCGCGTGCCGACCCCAAGCACGAAGACACTTCGCTGCACACGGCACGCAGTGTGCAGTCGCTAGCTAACGAGATCCGACGCATTCGTTCTCTTCGGACGGAGAACGCAGATGGCAAAGAAACTGAGGAGGAGACCAAGAAACGAGAGCGGAAACCCAGCAACCTGCGCTCCAAGATCAAGCTCGAGATCACGGACTCGTTGCTCGATCAAAGCATCGACTTGGATGAAAAGCCACAGCAAACAAGCAGTCCAAAAATCAGCACAGCCCAGCCGACTGTGAGTCCGAACGCTGGGTCAACTGGCAAGCGCGGTCTTCATCGGAACTTCGCGCCTGGGCTAAACTTTCAGCTGGACTTGCAGCACGACGAGCGTGTGGACAAGTCATACGATCTGTCAGCGTCCGGAACATTCGACGCACTGGGGTTCCAGATCAAGCAGAGCGGCATCACGCGATCGCCAGACCGTGCGTCGTCACAGCCATCGCACACCAAGAAACATCTCGTTAAGATGGGCATCCTTGGCCGCGGTGCTAGCGGCGTGGTTCATAAGGCTCTGCATGTACCATCACTGCTTCTTGTAGCTGTAAAAGTGATTCCTGTGTTTGAGAACGACAAACGTCATCAACTCATTGCAGAGCTCAAGGCACTCTACAACAATCTATCGACACTGTCAGACGATGTGACCGAGCGCAAGACTGTGGCATGCCCTGAAATTGTCTGTCTATACGATGCATTCATGAACCACAATGAAGGCAACGTGTCAATCGTGGTCGAGTACATGGATGGCGGCTCCTTGCAGGATATTGTCGACACGGGTGGATGCAAGTCGGAAAATGTCCTGGCCAACATCTCGTACCGCGTCCTCAAGGGCCTCGCGTTCCTCCATAATACGCACCAATTGCACCGTGACATCAAGCCGAGCAATTTGCTGATCAATCACTTCGGTGACGTCAAGATCTCGGATTTTGGTATCGTGCGCGAAATGGAAAACTCGATGGCCAAAGCCACGACTTTCGTCGGCACGTTGACGTACATGTCCCCGGAACGCATCGCGAGCGAGGTTTGTGCTTGCCATTGCGTCTTGTTGGTTGCTATTGAGTTGTTGATGGGATTCTAATGCTCTCCTGCAGGAGTACTCATACAAGTCGGATGTGTGGTCCATGGGGCTGTCGATTATGACGTGCGCACTCGGCAAGTTCCCGTATTCATCCCGTGGTGGGTATTGGGAGCTGCTGCACATGATTCGCAATGAACCGGTACGACTGGTCTCCGACATAATGCGCTGAGAATGGGTGGAATTGCTTATTGCATTGTCACCGTTGTGTAGCCCCCTCGTTTGCCCAAGGGCGAGTTCTCAGACGTGTTCAGTGATTTCTTGGACAAGTGTCTCAAGAAGGACCAAGCGGAACGGTGGAGCGTCAAGCAGCTGCTGCAGCATGACTTCGTCAAGCACTGCGCCGAGCAACGCAATGGCCCACAATCCATGTCACCAGGAGCACCAGTGGATGATGATAGCTCTGACTGGAGCCACTCCAACCACGACGACGACGAAGAGTCCAAAGCCGAAGTCGAAGTCGACGAAATCGTGCGCAAGGTCACCGACTACTACATGAAGAACGCCAAGGAGCTCATACACGACCACCGCTACTCGCTCCAGGACATCGTCGCATGGATCCAGCTCCTTCCTGCCATGCAAAAGATGTACGTAGACCTGCGCCATGCCGTGTGCTTGCTGCCGACGATGCTCGCTACAGCGATAGAGCGGAGATTCCGTTCCCATTCGCATGGGGAGCATATCCTTCCATTCGACTGGCTGTGGCGTGTGTTGCGCGTCCATGCTGACAGCGCTCCTGTCTGTCGTGCTGCCGCAGGAAACTGGCGCGGTTCGCTGACCAGATTGGCGCCAACAGACGACGTGTGTACGAGAAGTTCCACGACGGCATGAACGATCTGTTGCAAGATATCCAGGACACTTACTTCAGCAAAGACACCAAGTAAGCAGCATTTCCAGTCGCAACAGGCTGCTGCTCCATGCTGCTGTTGGTGACAGCCCCATATCGTCGCCTTCTATCTCCGTCACCGCCTTCGCCTCGACGTGCCCGTGCCCAGTACAGTCACAGCGCCCACTCACCCGCTTTTTAAATTTAAACGCACGGTGGCGGCTCTTTGGTCGCCGTCGGCCATGTCCCCAACAACTGCGTCGAAGCCGGTGGTCGCCCCGCTGGGACTTTCAAACGCAACTCGCACACATGTTCTTTGGTGAACTGGTATCGCCAACACGAACGCGCACACGTTGCGTACGTACGTGATGATCCGAAAGTTGATGGGCGTCCTCAGTTTCCATGGCTTCTTCGCACCTGAGCGGATCGCAGGTGTGGACCACGTAATCAGTTCCAGCGCTGGAACCGCCGGCGGTTGGTGGGTGGCTGCGGCTTCTGATTGGGCCACCGTTAAAGCGCCGCCCAATCACAGGCCGCGTCGTTGCGCGCGTTGCTGTTTATACTTGGCGTTTGTATGGCGGCGGCCCGTCACTCGCCCACCCCCAGGGTTTCCAAGGTGGTAGTTGAGCCCTTTTCTTTCTTTCTGTTCTTCTTTTTCTTTCGGACCTGGTGATGTCAAGGCCTGCGCTCTGTCTGCGAGCTGGTTAAATGTTGTGCCGTCGCGGTCTCTTCGCTCGGGCTGGTTGCTTCGCTGATTGGAATGTGCTCAGTTTGCAGTTTGCCACCTCTAGTGCAAGTCCCAGCCCGCCGCCGAAGCAAGTGTCCTCAAGTTGCCCATTAGTATGAGCTTCTCCGTCGTCGATGGTGAGTGGAAGCGCTGCAGATTGGGCGCTGGCGATGCTGCATGCTCGATCCCTGACATTGAGAGCATCTTTGCAGAGACCTACTCGAAGCCGAGCAAGTCGGAGTGCTTGGAATTGTTCCGCGCCTTGAAGAACAAGGATGAGCTGTCGGCGTCGTGCAAGGAGATCATGGACATGATCACTGCCAATGACAAGGGCGTGATGGAGAACAACAGCATCAACACGCGTGGAGGCAACCGCACACGCAATGGCATCAGCCACGCTGCGCTCCAGCGGCGCTTCACGGGCAAGATGTCGGGAGCGTCGCTGTCGTCCTGAGCTCGCTCCCCAAGCTGTGCTGTCTCACGACTCCCGTCCATTTGGGATGCATTTGATGTTGGTGCCGCGTGTGTGCGTGGATGTATGCGTGGATGTCGTTGTCCGCCAGATCTTGTTGCACATCGAGATGAGGACAACGGTGTCGAAAGAACTCAAGTCTTTTTTTTCTTGTACAACAGCGATCGGACTTCTACTACCGCAGTCTACTATACCAATAATGAGAAAACCTCGAATTTATTATTCATGCCCTCCATGTTGTTGTCGAGCGCTTTTCCGGTTGTGCGTGGCGACACCGCAATCATGGCGGCGCAAATGCCGCGAAAGATCGCATTCCGGTTCCAGAAGTCTCGACACATGCGATTGACCTCCACGTTCCGATTTCCTCTCTAAGACGTGCTGCCGCCTATGATTGACGACCCTGTGATTGATGGGCAAAGTGACTGTGACAGCACTTTGTATGTCGATATCCTGTGAGAATGCGCGTGTCAAGCAACTGTGTTGTGTGCGTTCTATGAGGTGCTTAGGTTATGAATAACAGCGCTCGGTGAAGTGACTAGCAATGTCTCTCTACGAGCGCACGCGGACGTTCAAGTACAAGTGAACTGGTCGCTTCAGCAGCGCCTCGATCTCTTCACGCGCTGCGATGCCCACAGCGCGGATTGTGTCACCGTTTCGACCGATGACCATTTTCCGCACACGAGCAGCTGGCACCTGTGGTCACATTGACAGCGAGTCGTCAGTCAGTGATTATTCTCCACCCCACGGCACCAGTCATTACGTACGAAGATGTCCTGATCGATGCGGATGCTTTTGTCCTTGAACTTGGTCCAGCCACTGACATGACAAGGCGCCGGAAACGTCAGCTCGCAAGTCGAGTCCACAAAACACAAACGCGCTACGTACGCATTCTCTTGCTCGAATTGATAAGGAAGTTCCTTGTTGAAGCGACGGAACAGCTTTTCACGAATGATCTCGGTGACCAAATCCAAGTCCGATTGATCCGAGACCATGGATGAATGGAAGTTCCTGTAAAATGCGGTCAGCTGGATAAAGCGTATAGCTACTGTGGGTCGGATCTTACCATGGTCGGTCGACTGCGAGGGACATCAACGTCGACTTGAGCTTGCCCACGCCGCTGCCACGAAGAGCTGAGACCTTCAGGCAGTTCTTGCCAAGGTAGGCAAGCGGATCCATCGACACCGACGCCTGTGTCTTGTCGTAATGCGCATCGTAGATCTCCTCGATCATTTCCGACAAATCCTGGACCTTGGCATCGAAGTTCTTGCGCTCTCGGTCGGTCACAAGGTCGTACTTGTTCATAACTAGCAGCGTAGGGGACGCCACTTGAGCCGACGTGGTCAGCACCTTGCTCAGTGCCTCGATCGCGGCGTCGTCCAAGCGCTTGACAGAGTCCACCACCAGCATCGACACGTCGACACTTTCCACTGTCTCCGCGGCGGTGGTCACCAGCGAACGGACATACTCGTGGCTCTCCCTGCGTCGACAACAGAATCATGGCGTCACATGCGGCATTCAAGTGCACCGATACAATGTTCACAACGAGCGTACTTGGGCTTAATAAGACCTGGCGTGTCGAAAAACGTGATCTGCGAGTCCTTCTCGGTCAGGATGCCATGCACGCGGTCACGCGTCGTGTTGTACTTGGCCGACACTGCCGACACCTGTCCAAGCCACAGCCGTCAGCCAGCAATTGCATTTCATCAACATCAACCCAAACGTACAGTGGTGCCAAGCAAACGGTTCATGATGGACGACTTGCCAGCGTTGGGGCGGCCGATGACCGCCACGTCCAGCGCGCGCGGATGGTCCGGTTCATCCGGGATCAAGAACTGGCGGTGGCGGACGTCTTCCGGCGCGCTCGTCATGCTCGTGAACTGCTTGTCCTTCTGCGTGATCGGCCGGCGCTGGCTGCGCCGCCCGGTGGTCTCGCGCATCGCGGGCGCGCGCTCGGGCATTTCCGGGTCCTTGCGGTACTTGGCCAGGCGCTCTTCCTGGCGCCGCTCGTACTCTTCGTCTTCTTCCGTGATGAGACCGAGCCGGCGCATGCGCATCTTGTTGCGCATCATGGCGTTGGTGTGCTCGGACGCCGTCGTGGGCGCCCGCGCCAGCAGCGTCTTGACGCGCATCTCTTCCCATTCCTTCTCGACGTCGCGCACACTGGCGGGCTTGCGCGCCCGTGGCGTGCTGCTGGGGGCCTTCTTGCCGTCGTCGTCATCACTGTTGTTGCTGTTGTTGTGGTTGTTGGTATGCACGGATGCCACGGCGATTGAGAACGTGCCGCTCGGTGGCTTGACTCGGCGTCCCACGACCAGCATGTTGATGGCTGCAGCGGTGTTGATGATTGGGCACGAGCCCGAATCGTACTTTGCCGAGATAGTGGTGGTTGGTCAGTATTGGTAAGGGGATTGTGACCGTTTGGGATAGTGGCAATGGAGCTTCGACGCAATCTTCGAGAAACGAAGGAACGTGACGGCTGAGCAACCGAACGGCGCTGGGCGGTGGCAACGGCAACGCAGGTTGTTGGCGGCAGTGAGAGAGAGCGACGATGGACTGCAAGCACGAAGGCAACGCGCTGTTTGTGGACGAAGCGTACGACGAGGCCATTGCAGCGTACTCGAAGGCCATCGCGGCGCAGCCGACGGACGCTGATGCGTTCGTCAAGCGCGCGACGGCGCACTTGAAGATCCATCGCCTGGACGACGCCATCGCGGACTGCGACAAGGCCATCGCGCTGGATGCATCGCTTGGGATGGCGCATTTGCGCAAAGGGTGAGCTATGAGTGCAGGCGAGTGAGTGACGCGAGGCGAAGGTGCTGATTGTGCTGGTTTGTGGCAGCATGGCGCACTTTGAGCTGGAGCAATATGATCGAGCCAAGCAAGCGTTCCAACAGGGAAAGAATGGTGCGAGCAAGAGCAGCAAGCAGTTGGTCAAGCGATTCCAGACGTGGATCCGCAAGTGCGATGCCGAACTGGACAGTACGTCTCATGATCATCTTCGATTGTCCTGGATTGCTGATCAGTGTGTATGGTGCGCAGGTGATGATGAAGGCACGATTTCTCCGGCAGAGAACTCGCCCGTTGCAAAGCGCCATACCGTCCCGAAAGTTGTGTCCGTCACGCCTCCGGCTGCGCCGTGCTCAATTCGGTAGGCGCGATGACAATAGCTCAGTGATGATTACGATGACCTACATACTTACGATTCAGGGATGCATGCTCGCAGTCACGAGTGGTACCAAACAGGAACGCACGTGACGATCTCTGTGTTGCAAAAGAAATTGCGCGAAGAAGACGTGGTCGTCACCATCGAACCGAAGCGCGTACGTTGACCACAGCACGCCCTGCCACACTGCTGCGCACTAACAGTGAACTCCCTTGGATTGCTACAGCTTCGAGTGGTGGTCACTGTCAACGGAGACACCATCGAAGCTTTCAACAAGGTGTTGTTTGATGATGTGGATGTCGAAGCTTCTACTTTCAAGGTCTTGGGCACGAAAGTCGAGATCAAGCTGAAGAAAAAGGGCCACGCGCATTGGGATCAGCTCGAAGAAGCAATTGTGCAAACAGGCTCTGGCGTGGTCACTGGTCCTGCTGCGGTGTTTGAGGAGAAGAAGGCCGAAGTGCCGCGACCGTACGCTAGCAAGCGCGACTGGAACAACATCGAACGTGCGATCGGGGAAGAGCTCGATGCCGAGAAACCCGAAGGTGAAGACGCGATGCAGAAGCTTTTCCGTGAGATTTACGCAAAGGCAGACGAAGACACGCGTCGCGCGATGAACAAATCTTTCGTAAGTGTTGGAGATTGTGTTTTTTGTTATGTTTTCGAGCTCACGCACTCTTGCTTTGATGTATGTGTGCACAGCAAACGTCCGGTGGCACTGTCCTGTCGACCAACTGGAAAGAAGTGAAGGAGAAGGATTACGAGACTGAACGTGTTGCTCCGCAAGGCATGGAATGGAAGAAATGGGGCTAGACATGAGTTTGCAAGTCAAGGATATGTAATAAAACACAAACAACACAAAACACACACAGACACACCATGTGATAACCACTCACGCGCAATCGATTACACCCGATCCAAGTATCAACCCATCATACCGTTCGAAATGGTTTTAACGATTCGAGGTCAATGACTGCACCGCCGGAATTGGAGCACGGCTGGTTTGACTGCATTGACCAGCGCCACGTGCAGCTCTCGGCCCGTCGCTCTATACATGCAGACGCCATTGAGGAAGACCAGTGCGTCGCCAATGGGGTGGCGAGAAAACTGGATCTGACAATGTGGCCGGACCTTGGCAATGCGCGGGTAGTCATCGTATAGGTCGAGCACTAGCCCCATCCGCTGTACGCCGTCCCAGACCAACTCGTACGTGTCAGTCAGGGCCGAACCATGGTCTTGGTGGTCGTTCCCACTGTCACTGCTATTGCCGAGGCTGCTGCTGTCGCAGTGCCATTCGTTGCCGAGACTCGCTTTCCTGGCCGGGTGCATGGGTTCGAACCACAACAGCGTTGGCTTCGGAGCGCGCTTGAGCTGTTGGCACACGCCACTAAAAGCCATGTGCTCGGTGGAGCGGCCGTTAATGGCGATCAAGCTGACGCCGTATTCGAGTCGTGCAATGCCCTTCGTCGTGCCTTGCCCGGTGAGTCGGTGCACGACTGCGCAGCCCGAGATCGGGTCTTCGACCAGCGCGATCCCCAGCGGACCACTGCACCAGG
Organism: Lagenidium giganteum; assembly: GCA_002286825.1. NCBI lineage: Eukaryota > Oomycota > Peronosporomycetes > Pythiales > Pythiaceae > Lagenidium > Lagenidium giganteum. Next base: position 61,636 of record NSDO01000052.1, on the reverse strand, counting down.
TGACCAACAGGCCACCGAGTTCAGCGAGGCAGTCAATGCCCAGGTCATCGTAGCTGCAATCAGCAGTGTCACACACTACGCGCTGGAAGCTTAAATGCCATGGAGATGCCGCTTGGGACAGCAACACCTGGCAGTCCTTGGCATCCATCCCTGTTGTGGTGTGGCCATTGACAGCCACGAGGACGTCTCCTAAACGGATGTCCCACGGCAACGCCGTCGGCGTCTGCGTGACGACAAATACGCGGTCAGCTCCATCGGCTGTGATGGTCACACCAAGCTTCCGCGAGGACTTGACGGTGACGCTCTCCACGCGGGTCTTGACGGGCTCGAGCGATCGGAAGCGCAGGATCGTGGGCCGCAGTGAGCGCTGGAGGAGCGCTTGAGCGTTTGCCACTGTCGACACCGCCATGCCAGCGATGGTTTCGAGTACGTCACCAGCACGAACACCGGCTGTCCACGCACTAGACGACCCCACGGCAGCGACGGCGACACCAGGGCGACTGTGACCACTAGGTTCAAGCAGGAGCTCCTCGCCAGGGGCATCGACGCAAACGTAGAATTTCGTGCATTGCGCTCGTGCAGCAGCATCATCATCGACACTAGATAAGGTCGTTGATGTCAAAGACTGGAGACGTGTCGGCGGTGCCTTGGAGCGTGGCCAGCGAAACAGCCTACGAAGACTAAAGCCGCGGCGTCGTTGCTTTTGTTGGTGCTCGTGTCGTTTGATCATTGTGGTTCATTCAACTGTGGGGTGGCAAGCACGCTGGGCTGAGCACAACGCCGTTGTGCCCCTTGCGGCGGTGGGGGCTGGGTCGGTCCCTCTCCCATATTCGCATATCGCATTCGGCGACACAGTCTCTTGCCCATCTTTCGTGTCGTGATGGTCGTTGCTTCCGCCACAGCGTCGCATACGTATGCATGAGCTGAGAACAACACCTCTATTGCGGCTTATTCTTCTCGCGTTGGATCTTCTCGTCCAAGTACTGCACGGTCTTCTCCTTAGCGCGCTTGGCCGCAATCGTTTCCGTGATCTGCGTCATTTTTGCGACACCAGCCCCGATCGCATCGCCGGCTGGCCCGGCCATCTTGCCTTGGTTCGGTAGTGATCGCGTGGCGTTACTAGCCAGTTGGCCGAGGCTGAGCGACGCCTTGTACTGCAGCTCTTCGTCCGTGGAGCGCGCACGAGCGATGCGAAGCAGCGCCTGGATACCGCCTTCTTCTGCGATGCGCAGGTGGTTTTCGTAGTTGTCTGCCAACTTGAGCAAGGCCAGGCCTGCGTAGTGACGCGGTTCGGAATGGACCGACATCATGGCGATCAGTGGTCGCAAAGCTCCGTGCTCGACCAACATGACCTGATACTCGCGGTTCGACGCTAGATGCGCCAACGCGAAGGTAGCGTACTCTTGGCATTCCATGTCCTCGACGCATGCTAGCGCGATGGTGGCGTCCATGCCGCCCTCACGCACGAAATCGTCGTGGTAGTCGGTTTGCTGCTCGACAATGAGCGCAAAGAAGTAGCCACAGTTGCGCTTGATCTCCGAGTCCACGCGATACGACTGCGTGATGACATTGGGCATCGCACCGAGCTCGACGAGCTTTAGCAACACGTCTTTGCTTTCTGCCAGTGATCCCAAGCAGTAGAGCGCGCAACGAACACACTCGATATCCTGTGAGCTGAGCAACGCTAGCAGAGGCAACAGACCACCGTCTTGCATGATGGAAACCTTGGTCACGCCGTGCTTGCCCAGCGCCAAGGCATTCAGTGCCAAGCAGCCACACAGTTGCACATCTGCGCTTGGGTATCGCAATAAATCGATCAACGGGTGCACAGCACCTTCTTCGATCATTCGGACCTTGTTGTTGCCGTGATCGCCTAGTGCTAGCCCAGCCAGCGCTAGTGCGGCGTATCGCTGAATCTCAGCGTCTGGGAAGCGAATCAAGTGCGTGAGTGGACGGATGGCGCCTTGGTCGACGATGTACGCCTTTTCTTCGCCTGATGCGACGTTGCAGATGGCCAATGTCGCATAGCGCTGAGTCGCCGCGTCGAGTGAACGAGTCAAACGGAACAGCGTCTTGAGGGCTTGGTGCTTGATCAGTTCTTCCTTGATCGCATTCGTGATCGAAAGCGAGGCTAGCGCTCGCGCGCAGTCGCGCTGGACGCGTGCGTCGTCATGATTGCCGACCTGGATCATCACTTGGATGCCACCTTCGCGCACCACATCGGCCTGGTATTCCATCGAGTCTGTGATGTTTGCCAGTGCAAACACGCAGTCGCGCTTGACCTCTAGATCTTCGTACAAGCAACATTGAAGGATTTGAGTGAGCCCACCATCACGCACGAGCTTCATCTTGTTTTCTTCGTTCAATGAGAAACTCGAGAACGCCGAAGCGGCCGTGCGTTGGAAGTCAAGCACAGTGCTCTGTGCAAGTCGGATGAACGGAGCCAACAGGCTTTCTTGCACGATATGAACGCGAATCTGCGGGTTGGACGACAAAAAACGCAGCCCCATAGCGGCGTAGCGCTGCGTGATATCGTCCTTGGAATTGGTGAGGTGGATCAGACACTTCAGGCCTCCTTGCTTGTACACGGTCACGTGATTTTCTTCGTTCGAGCACAGGTTAGCGAGCGCACGGCTCACGTCTTGGTGGATCTCTGCACTCTCAACGGTGAGGCCAAGGTTGACGAGCGCCTGGGTCAATCCTTCCTCGACGATTCGCATCTGGTTCGCGATATTCTCCGACAAGTTTGCCAACAAACCAGCGCACTGGCACTGCAAGTCGAGGTTCTTGGTGTTATTCATGCACCTCAACAGCGGTCGCAACACACCGCCCTCGACGATCGGCTGCTTGATGTCGTTATGCGTCGACAAATGGCGCAGAGCTGCCACTGCTGGGGCTTGAAGCGCGACTTCAGCGTCGCGAAGAAATGTAATCAGCGCGGCAATGCCTCCTTCCTCCATGTATTTCCGCTTGTGCTCGTTGTTGGACGCCAAATCGCGTAAGGCCAAGATCGTTTGCCGACGAATGTTCATCTCCTTGGCCTGGAGCAAGAAATACAGCGTCTTCAGACCGCCTTCGTAGATTATACCGCGATGGCTAGCAAAGTTGGGCGACAACTTGCGAAATGCCAACGCGGCGTTGTACTGACACTCAGTATCCAGCGACAATCCGAGGTGGACCAACCCTGGCAACCCGTCAGCAATCATTTCTGTGTGGTGTTTGAAGCTGGACAGCAGGTTGGCAACAGTACGCGATGCCTCGCGGTGAATATCCATGCTGTGGTGCTTCATGAGTGCAATCAGAAAGCTGCCGCTCTTTTCTTCCACGAACTTGTCGTGGGTGTCGATGTGCTCAGCCAGGTTAGCGAGGGCGCCACACGCCTGTCGGGCGACCTCGAGATCTGGAGATTGAGCCAGCTTGACCAACGGACGCAAAGCGCCCTGGTTCACGATCTCCACTTTGTACTCGTCACTCAGCGACAAGTTGCAGAACGTTGCTGCAACTTCGCGCTGTGTCTCGAGTTCCTCGGAATGGCCCGCGATCGTGAGTGGTACGAGGCCTCCTCCTCGCACGATGCGACCCCGATTCTTGGTGGAGAACTGGCACAGCCTTCTGAGAGCTGAGATCGCGAGCGTGTGAGAGTTGGAGTCTTCCGAGTGCGCAAGCGTGATCAGTGACAAGATGCCGCCTTCGTCTCCAATGACGGCACAATGGTCGGAATTCCCCGAAAAGTTTGCCAGCGCAAACGCTGCGTATTGTCTAATATCTTCATCGGGCGATTGCCCCAAGCGCAAAGCAATCTTGAGCACTCCGCGCGAGATCATGTGGTCGTGGTTGGATTCGTTCACAGCCAAGTTGGACAGCGCCATGATGCCAAACCGTTGGCTTTCCAAATCTTGGTCTGGCTCGGTCAGCGCCATGATGGCAGCCAAGCCACCATGCACGATCACTTGAACTTGCAACAGCGGATCACACGCCAAGTTGCACAGCGCAATGCATGCGTATCGCCGAACGCTTGGGTCAACGTCCTTGGAACACAAAATCAGCGCCTGAAGGCCTCCGCCTCGTGCTGCGGCGTGGCGGGTCTCCACGTTAGCAGCAAGGTTACACAGTGCCATCGTCGAGTAGAGCTTGGTGTCGCCATCATTCGCTCCGGCGAGTTTGATCAACGCCGCCTCAATGCCAGACTCAACAATCTTAAGCTGGTTCACCTGCGCACAGGATACGTTGTAGATGGCAAGGGCGGCACTGCGCTGACATTCCAAGTTTGGGGAGAAGCTGAGTCCTCGTAGTGGCCGCAAAGCGTTCTTCTCGACAACAATCAAGCGGTTCTGCCGATGGGCAGCTACGTTGGACAGCGTCATGCTGGCGTACCGACAGCATTCCGGATCGGCCGAACAAGCGAGATCCACCAGTGGCTCGAGACCTTCCTCTTTGACCAGATGCAACTGATTCGCCGGATTGGCCGTCAAGTTGCAGAGCGTCATACACGAGTATTTGGCGCATTCGACGTTGGATGATCGCAAGAGGGCGATGAGCGGTGGCATGGCATTGGCTTTCATGATCTTGAGTTCGTTGGCGATGTTGCTCGCCAAGTTACAGATGGCCATAGCAGCACAGCGCTGTGTTTCCTGATCGGTGAACTCGCTCAGCAATGTCACCAGCGGCACCAGCGCGCCGGCATCGATGACCCGCTGCTGGTTGTCCGCGTGCGCACTCAAGCGATACATCGCACGTGCAGCAAACTGTCGACAAGAAGCAAATGCGCTTTGCAACAGCTGTGTGAGCGGGATCAAGCCGCCGTACTCGGAGATCTGGAACTGGTTCTTGGAAGTCACAGCCAAGTTCCCAAGACACATTGCTGCATCACGCCCGCAGTTTTCTTCGTGCGACATTCCCAGCGTGAACACTGCTCGGTATTCGGCGAGTTGGAAGACACCGATGTGGTTCTCTGCGTTCGAGGACACATTAGCAAACGCACGACTCGTGTTCTGAGCAATTTCCGCGTGATAGCTTGCGCGCGTTAGCGCCACCAGCGCCGCCATGCCGTGCTGTCGCACCACTTCGACTTGCAAATGCACGTTTTCCGTGATGGTTGCCAGGACACCGGAGCACTGCAGTCGGAGATCATCACTTTCGATGGTGCAGCAGTGGAACAATGGTTGTAGACCGCCTTCTTGGACAAGCAGCGTCTTCACAGGCGCATAGAGAGACAAGTGACGGATCGCTCCGGCTCCCATGCACTGCAGAGGGACATCGGTGCTGCGCAAGAGCGTGATCATCGCCATGACCGTGCCTTCTTCCACCAGTTTGGGCTTGTTTTCTTTGGGAACGGCCAAATTCTTGAGGGCAGCGGCAGCTTGGCGCTGCACATCGAGCCCGGGGACGGTCAGCAGCGCATGGAGAGCAGGCACGACTCCGTGGGTAAGCATTGCTCGGTGCGTGTGACCATTGGAACTCAGCTTGTGGAATGCCAGCGCCGTGTTGTACTGGCACTCGTGGTCGTCCATCTTTGCCACGCGAATGAGCGCCGAGAGTCCTTCGTCGTTGATCAGCACCGTGTGGAACTCGGGCGTGCTCAGCAAGTTGGCCACAAACCGAGCCGCTTCACGATACACTGGCAAGTGGCGACTGCGCATCGTCTTGACGCCCACGTGGACAGCATGCAGATCGACCATGAACTCGTGGGTGTCCATGTTCTCGGCAATATTTGCCATCGCACCACACGCGTTGCGCGCCACCTCAATGTCTGTCGCCAAGCACAACCCCATTGTCAGTTGCATCAGTTTGGTTGCTTGGGCGAAAACGAGCTTGTTCGCTGCTGCCAACGTCAGATTGCAGATGCAAGCAGCAGCTTCGCGTTGACTCTCGAGCTCGGCTTGGTTCGCACAATACGAGAGAGCACGCAACAATTGCTCCCTGTGCGCCATCATGGTCATGCGATTCACGTCGAGTGCTGTAATCCGGCGCAAGATCGACACTGCGTGGCATTGCGCACTGATGTGGCGACCATCTTCGGCATCAAGCGCGAGCGTGATCATTGGCTCGCTCGAGTTGCTGAGCTGCCCGATCACTTCGTGATACGCCTCGTTCATCGCCAACTTGCCCAGTGCAAACGCGGCGTTGAAGCGAGTTTCCATGTCGTTGGACGGTCCGAGCGCGGAGATCAACGGTGGCAACACACCAGCGTCGACAAACGCAGCATGCGCTTTCATGTTCACGAAGATGCTTCCAATGGAAAGCAACGCGAACTTGCGTGGTTGCACATGATCAGCGTCCGCAATCAAGCGCACAAGTGGGGTCACGACCTGCTCCTTGAGGACGCGCGAATGGTTTTGTGGGTTGGCGACCAAGTTGCTGAGACCGATGGCGCCATACAATCGCGTCGGTTCGTCCGGGTGCTGCAGCGCATGAAGGAGCAACTCGTGGCAGCAATCCGCCAGCAGTGCGTCGTGCAGCTCGTAGTCAGAACTGAGATTGGCGACGCACTTGACCGCTTCACGGGCCACGTCTGGAGCGGCACGGCGCTGGAACTCGAGGAAAAAATGCAGCCCACGCTCGTGAGCAATGCTCGGGTGCGTGTCAGCGTTTTCAGCCAAGTTGGCGACCGATGCACACGCAAACTTGGCCGTTTCTGTGTCATTGGTCAGCATAAGGTTGATGAGAGCGCCCATCATCGGAGACCGCGCCAATTCCAGCTTGTTCTTCTCGGTCAGTGATAAATTGTACGTCGTCATCGCCACCTCTCGCTGCAATTGCGCATCGTTGGAACGCGCACCGAGCAGTAATGGTTCTAGGCCACCCTCCGCGACAATGCGAACGCGACTGTCGGTCTTGTTGGAGATGCCACGTAACGCGGCAATGGCTGTTCGTTGATCTTCAGTGCGTTCGGAGCAGGCAAGCTGGATAATGGGCACAATACCACCAAGGGCCACGATCATCTCACGTCGGTCAGGATTGGCCGCGAGGTTGCACAGCGCATACGCAATGCAGCGATGTGTCTCCAAGTCCACCGAGTTTGAGATTTCGACCAACGGTGTGACGGCGCCCGCTCCGACCAAGGCATCTTGATGCTCATACTTGGCGGCAATGTTGCCCAGCGTGACAGCACCGAAGAGCCGATACGTTGCGTCGGCCGAGCAGAGGAACGACACAAGAGACTGCATTTCACACGTCTGGATGAATAGGTCCGGTTGAGCGCCGATGCAGCCACTCAGAGATAGATTGCACAGACAAGCGAGCACTTCTTGTTGGACATCCATATCGTCAGACTTGGTGAGCGCCAACAACGGAGCCAAGCCATTTCGTCGCACGATCTCCTTTCGCGCTGTGTCGTTGACACAAAGCCCTCGAAGAGCACTTACTGCTCGGTATTGGCACTTGGTGTCATGCGACCGAGCCATGTGCAGCAGTGAGTCAAGGCACTTGTCGTCGGCCTCGAGAATCAACTGATGGTTCTCTGGAAAGGCTGTGAAATTGGCAAGTCCAAAAGCAGCAGCGTTGCGCATCGTCATGTCCGGATGCTCCAAGAGTTTGGCGAATATCTGCAGCAGCCCTGCATCGATCAACTGCGCTTGGGTGGCACGAATACTGGCCATGTTTGTCAGCGTAAAGACGGCGTATCGCTGGGTGTCGAGATCGTTATTCAGGTTGTTGCCAAGTGCCACGAGCGAAGGAACGATGCCGTCCTGGATGATCTTGACGACATTGTCCGTGTTGGTTGACAAGTTTGCAATCCCCATCGTGGAGAATCGCTGGCTTAGAAAGTCTGGAGCAGTCAACGCTGCAGTCAATGGCGCCAATCCACCTCCAGACACAATTTCGGCCGTGTAGGCGTACTCGGCAGCCATGTTTCCGATCGTGCGCAATGCCTCGCGCTGAACGTCGACGTTCTTTGCGCGCAGAACGAACTTGAGATGATGAAGAACGCCTTCTTTCACCATTCTTCCTTGGTTTTCGACCACTTCTGCAAGGTTTGCCAAGACGCCACACGCCTGGTGCGCTACTTCACTGTCTCCGGAGTGCACAAGCGATACTAGAGGCGGTAAAGCGCCGTTGAGCACCATCACCACCTTGTTGTCTTCGCTGAGCGACAAGTTGCGCAGCGCTGCACAGAGTTCACGCTGAACTTCGACACTCTCAGATGCAGCCAGCTTGAACAGAGGCTTCAGGGCACCAAACGTGACAGCTTGTGTGCGGTTCTTTGGTTCAATCGCCATGCGTCGTAATGCAAAGCAAGCTTGCAAATGCGTGTCTTGGTCGTCATCCTGGAGCAATGCAATGACTGTGCGTAGAACACCGAGCTTTGCGATCATGGCACTGTTTGCCTCGTTCGCAGCCAAGTTGTTCAATGCAAACGCCAGCGACCGTCGGGTCTCGAGATCTTTGCTCTTTTCGGCCGTCATGAGTGCAGTGACAGTGCCCTGGTCAAACAGATCCTTGTGGTTCTTGGCATCGACCGCAATGTTACCGATAGCGAGAGTTCCGAATCGCTGGCACATCATGTCTTCTTCTTGTGTGAAGAGAGCGATGTACCTCAAAGCATTGCTTCGCAGCAGCGTCGCTTGACTCGCAGGTTTCGCCGCAAAGAGAGCGATACAACGTGCAACCTGGCGCTTGACCTCGATGTCTTCCGTCGTGGCTAGAGCATACAGCGGGGTGAGCACTCCTTCTTCCAGCATCTTTTTGTGAGTGTGGCCTTCAACCATCTCGGCTAAGTTCGCCAGTGCACACACTGCTTGACGTTCACGATACGCATCTTTTGAGCTAGCGAGTGCGATCAGCGGTGGCAAACAGCCACCACGCGTCATCGTGATCTTGTTTTCCTCTGCCAGCGACAGGTTACACAGCGTTGCCGCCACTTCACGCTGCACCTCGATGCTTTCTGAAGATGCCGCGAGAATGAGAGGCTCCAGCGCACCAAAGCGAACGACTTGCTGTCGCACGACCTGGTTCACAGACAGTCCTCGTAATGCCGCGATTGCTTGGAATTGCACGTTCGGATCGCCTGGGAAAGCGAACGCGATGATCGGTTTGAGGCAGTTGGCGGCAACAATCCGTTCGATGTTTGGTGCGTTGCTGCACAGGTTACCAAGCGCAAAGATAGCAAACTGACGACATTTGACATCGCGGTGCTTTGAGTATCCAGCAAGTAAGTGAAGTGTCTTGTTCATCAGCTCTTCGTGAGTGGCTGGTGATACCGCTAGGTTTGCTAGGATGAGCAAGCAGTATCGAATGACGTCGTTGTCAGCCTGAGAGCGAGGATCTAGTGCTTCCTCGATGCGGGCAATGATCGGGCTTAAGACGCCTTGGGTAACCATCTTGGGCTGGTTCTCGACGTTTGTACCGAGATTCGTGAGTGCCATCGCGGCCATGCGCTGGCAGTCGATCACTTCGCTCCCAAGAAGTTGAATGAGCGGTGGCACTGCGCCCTTACGAAGGATAATGTCGGCGTAATCGCAGTTGGCAGCCAGGTTGCCCAGCGCTCGAGCTGCCTCTCGCTGTACAATGATATTCCCGTGCAGCAAAGCTTCGACAATGGGTGGAATCGCGCCGCTGGCTACGATGTGTGACTGGTTCTCGACATTTTCCGCGAGGTTGGCAATAGCACAGCAAGCCTGTCGCTGGATACTCACATCAGGGCTCGTCAAAGCTGTCATTAATGGCGGCAATCCGCCTGCTTTGCAGATTTCCGACTTGTTCGCCTCTGCAAACGAAAGCGTGCAAATGGCTGGTAGAACGTCTTGATGAATCTGAGCGTCTTGCGTGCGCGCTAGGAACAACACCGGTTCGAGGCCACCTTCTTCAGTGATTTTCTTGCGCAAGTCTGCGTTGAGAGCGACCTTGACGAGCGCGTACGCGGCATATTGACGCACTTCTTCGTCTGGGGCGCTCGACAGCGAAATCAACAGCGGCAGTGAGCCTTCCTCGACAATTGCTGCGTGGTTCTCGACTGACGATGCGAGGTTAGCGATGGCAAGGATACTGAAGCGTTGGATTTCGATCTCCACGTCCTCTGACCGCGCCAGCGACATCAACGGCTCCATCGCACCGTTTTCCATGAGCAAAACGCGCATCTCTGGATTCGTTGACAAGTTGCAAATACCTAGCGCCCCGACTCGTTGAGACGCCATGTCGGGTGACATCAAGTATGAGATCAGCAGTTGGTGGCCTCCGTGCTCGATGATTTCTTCGTGGTTGCGTTGGAAGGCGCTCAAGTTCCCCAGGGCTCGTCCGGCCTCACGCTGCACCTCGACGAACTGCGACCTCATCATGGAAATGAGCGGCTGCACGCCACCATCCAAACAGATCTTTTCTTGGTTCTCCTCGACTTCGGCGAGGTTTGCGAGCGTCCCGCACGCTTGGCGAGACAGCTCCATGTCTTCTGATTGCGCGTGTGCAATGAGCGGTGGCACGGCGCCGCTCTTAGCGATTTCGTACTTGGTTTCTTCGCTTACTGACAGGTTGCACAGGGCAGCGCAGACTTCTCGCAGAATCTCGAGGTCGTCTGCTTGCATGAGCAGGATGAGAGGCTCAAGCCCGCCTTCTTGGAGGATCTTGACTTTCACAGGTTCTGTCACCGCCAGTCCACGTAGCGCTGCCACAGCTTGGTGATGCACATCGGTGTCCTCCGAGGACGCTAGCGTGATGATTGGTTGCAGACCACCTTCTTCGACCATTCTGGCGTGGTTGTTCTCGTTGGAAGCAAAGTTGGCGAGAGCGAACGCGACGTAGTACTGGCTGAGCGAATCTGCCGTACTAGCCAGCGAAAACAATGCCAGCAAGCAGTTGGCTTCAAGTAGCGCCGGGTGGTTCGCCTTCATGGCGGCCAGATTGGCGAGAGCGAGCACTGCGTATCGACGCGCTTCGAACTCTCGGTCGAACGCTTGGGCCAGCTGGATCAAGGGCCCGATGGTGCCGAGACTGACAATCTGGACTTGGTAACTTGCCGTGATGGACAAGTTGGCCAGTGCGAGTGCTGCATAGCGCTGACACACATGGTGCTGCAGTACCAGGGCGTTGGCCAACGGCTGCAGCACGCCTTCTTTCATCAGCGTGGGCTGCACTTCTTCGTTGGCCGTGAGGTTGGCCAAGCACCGACATGCCTCTGATCGCGTGTTGAGGTCTTTGGCCACCGCCAGTGCCATGACCGATGCGAGACCGTTCTCTTTGAGTAGCTTGGTGTGAAGTTCGTGCAGTTCCATGAGGTTGGCGAGCGTGCTCATGGCGAACTCTTCGACAGTCGGGTCGCCCGAGAGCGACATGGAAATGATGGTCAGCAGCGCGCGGTCCGAGATCTCGACCTTGTTTTCTTGTGTGGCCGAGAGCGTGCAAAACGCTGCTGCAACCTCGCGTTGAATGTCTAACTCATCTGACCGCGCCATGAGCACGAGTGGGTCAAGCATGCCTTCTTTGACGACGAACAAGCGGTTCTCAGGCGTGATGCAGATACCACGGAGACACGCGAGCGCCTGGCGTTGGGCGCTCACTTCGCTGCAGCACGCAAGCGCGATGAGTCGCGGGATGGCGCCTTCGTCTACGATCAAATGTCGATATTCGTTGTTGACAGACAAGTTGGCGAGCGCAAACGACGCGTAGACGCCAGCGTGCACCATCTCGGGGTCGAGCATCTTGACCAGCGGCTCGATCGTGCTCAGCTTGACGATCTCTTCGTGATTCTCCGGCTCGGCCGCCAGGTTGCCAAGCGTCATGGCCACGTATTGCTTGGCGATCATGTCGCTCTCGCCGCCCTTGAGGAAGTCGACGAGCGGTGGCAACGCGCCGTCCTCGACGATCTTGAGCCGCGTGGCCGGCGTGGACGCTGTGTTGGCAAAGCACAGGCACGCCAAGCGCAGCGCTTCCGTGTCGCTGGACTTGGTTATGAGCGCCAGCAGCGCTTTGACCACGCCCTTGGACACCATCTTCTCGTGCAGCTCCTGGTTGGTCGAGATCTCGGCTAGGCTAAACGCCACATCGCGCTGCTCGGCCGGCTTGCGCTCACGCCGGCCGCGCGCCACGAGCTGCTCCAGCACCTTCGACATGTTATCCCTTGGAACGTGAAGTCAACGTGATCGTCGTTGACAACGCCGTTGGCGCTTTCTCGACGCCGTCGACTAGCCACTAGCACCGCCACGAAGGGTCACGGAAACGCCCACAAAGGTAACATGCAACAAAATCGGGAGGAAGCCTTTTTGAGTGTTAGAATGAATAATGAAACAAATATGTTTCAATTGGCAGCGGGATGAGCATGTCCCTGATGTCACAGACGCATGATACCTGGTTGATGCTCTGTCTGGTGGCTGCAGATGGGCAAGATACAATGGATGAGAATTAGTTGACTTGCATTGCTTCATTTATCGAAATTGGTCACTATTACAGGATTCTCATGTCACCAGTACATCACATCAGCACTTCAAAAGCAATTCGACGAACGAGGTTCATCTCCTCGATCTTGTTTGCGAGAGTCTAGAACGGGGGGAGCGCATTGTGATCTCGGACCGCCAAAACATTCACCACCAGGAATACGAAAAACTTGCACGTACGTATCGCCAATATCGCGTAGTCGACGAGTCCGGGGAGGAATTGCCATCCACCATTCAGCTCCCGAAATAAATAGCCGGATCCACTTCTCATCGATGGCACGGAGAGGAAACTTTCAGGAAGCTCACCAGGTTTGCTGGCCGCGATCCTTGGCATTCCAGTGGAACAAAATCACGTCTTCTTTGAGTTTCACGAGATCGTTGTTGCACCGTGCCAGCGTGTGGACTGCGATGCTGTTTTCCTTGATTTCAGTTCGTAGTAACCGTTGAGTCTGCGAGATTTCAACTGTGGTGATGGCTGAGATTTCACTGACCGGCACAAACACCACTTCCGTCGTTGTGCTTTCGCGCGCTTCTTGATAAAACCCAAGCAAGTTCGTGTTGGCATCGAACGCTGGGAAGCCGATGGCATTGCTGGCATCAAGCGTAATCATTCGTGCAAGCACATAGTAGACCTGCATCTCAATAGCGTCGACCACTTGGCTTGATTGTTGCTGGTTCGCGAGATTCTGATAGAAAGTAGGTTCGGTGCTGTCTTGATCTTCAAGCGTCCTCATGAACTCGGACAGCCCTCCCGATGTCCCACGAAACAGGCCTGGTGGTCCATCCATGCTGGTCATCATTTCAGTCAATCCGCGTGCCAGCGTCGGCGGCGCACTTGATACGGGCAAGGCCTGGGACATTGAAAACTGCCCTGACGTAGGAGTCGCCATGTTCGAGGTCATCATGAGGTTTCCCGAGAGCATGTGGTTTGATCCGTTGACGTCTTGATTAGAGTCCATGTGAACGTTCGGGATATGCTGAGGGCTCACGAGGGAAGGTGGGGGCACACCTTGCTGCCCCATCGCGTTCGAAGCACCTTGAGAAGGTTTCCCCGCTTGAGCTGCCAAAAGGGCAGGAAATCGTTCAATTGACTTGAGCACGAAGTCCAAATGGCCCATGGTATCCGTCGCATACGTGAGCAGGAGGTTCGCGATCAGGCACTTAGTGTCGTGCTGTGCCGTTTCGTAGGTCATGACGTCTTTGTATCTCCAGCACGCTGGGCAGCGGTAGATTGGTCGCTCAGGATCCGCAGTTCCGTCACCCTTGCTCTCATAACCAACAGTCTGCCACTCCAATTGGTGAAGCCCATGAACAACACCACCGGTCCACGAGAGCACACTCTCCATGGCTCCATTCAACGTGTTTCCACCGCCAACGGGACTATCATTCTGGCCGGAGGGGGAACCATCCGTTCGCATTTTCTTCCGACGATCATCCGCGGTGAATGCATTGAACGAGTTCATGCCCATGTCATTCTCCGCATTCGACGACGGAGACGATGTCGTGGATGCCGGGTTAGATGCACCAGTAATAATATGATGCGTAATCTGGGCAGGAGGATTCTTGGTTGGACGACGTTTGTTGCGTTTAGAGCGAACGGAGATGGTAGAGCTCAAGTCGTACGCGACATCAAAATGCATCGGTGATTGTGCAGTGTCTGGTTCCACCTTCAATCGGAACGCTTGTCCTTGGTGATTCTTGGAGACATCTTCGATACGAAGCTTCAGCAACGCCTTGCCGGAAGAATCGATTGTTCTCTGGCAATCTGGAGACATCTTCAAGATGTCTTGCTTCAGCACTGGGTGCTCGTTTTCATACAGCAGAGTCACGCGCAACGGTACAGGGCGACTTCCGACCCGCTCGTTCTTCTCATTCACCAAGAAAATCGGCAACGTCATGCACTTGTCCCGACCACCTTCATCCTTGTACCAGAGTTCCGGCAAGTTCTCTTGGATCATCAATCGATGCTGGATCACAGTCATCTCGGAGGTGACAGCAGGGACAATGGTGAAATCTGATGAACCTGGGCAACGGATCAAATTTTCATCAGTTGACACTCTGTCCAGACTGAAAAAAAATCTAGTCCGTCAAACCTTGCTTGGCTGCAGAGATATGGATTACAAACTTGCGGTTGCCGAGGGCCATTGAGCATTCCGAGATGCGAACGCGGAGCTTGCAAATGCCATCGGCGTTCATCACTGGCTTCGTGGTTGGATCCAAGTGCATGATCTGCTTCTCGATCGGCGCCATTTTCTCAGCTGAATACAGCTCTACGTTCAGTGGGATCGACAGTCTGCAGCACCAAAACGAATAAGCTTGCTGACAACAGAGGCGATCAAACGGTGCAGCACAAGCTCGCACCCGGCCTTCAGATGGTCCGACGGATCCACCAAATACACAGTGATGTCAAATGGATGGTCTCGGAATGGAAACTTTGGCGGCTGTGGCTGAATCTTGAGCCGAAGCTACACAACGCAGCAATTATCCTCGCGTGTGAGACTGACCGCCACTAGCGCACCTTGCATATCAGGCCTCGGGCAGCCCCTAGCAATGCTACGTACTCGCTCCGAACAGTTTTCGCTTTCATTTTCGCACGTCGAGCTGGAAGCTGTTGCGCTAGTGAGCGCGCTAGGTGGGAACGACTCGGTCATCAGCATTTGGTTGACAGGGCTGCTGCAGCGTTGGGGTAGCTCTCAACGAAAGCGTTTTGGCGTCGTCGCGTTGGAGTTGGGGTATCTTCTGGCGCCAAGTCGGCAACGAGTGTACCCGTTTGGCCGTGGTGACTCTGATACCCTGACGCGGGGTGTCGGTCCTGTGGCCGATCGATGGAGCGAGCGAAGACACACGGAGCGTGCGCGCGTGTTGCCGCGGGAAGTGCTTGCGAGCGCGTGGGCACCGCGTGGATCTTATTCGAGTGCTTTCTGCTCTTGTTCGGGCGCACGTCGGCACGGCCGCCGTTGCTGCACCGTTGCGCCGCGCGCTTTTCTTCGACGGTTCCGCGCTCGTTCGCCTCGCGCTGGAGTCCAAGCGACCGCGAAGATGACAGAATGATGGAAGTCCGCCCGTCACGCCACACACCCACGGTGTGAGTGCTCTGATGGCAGTGATCGCCAGCGAGGTTTTTGGGGTAACCAAGTGAAAAAAAAACCTCGAGGAGTTACACCCACCGCAGCGCCAACCCCAAGAGTCGCGCAACAGCCGCAGCGGGGGCTTGCGGGGGCTTTGGCCATGCCGAGGTGTTTCGCCGAAGGCGACGTGAAGCTTCCGTGGCCGCCGCGCATATGCGCAACGGGCGCTCGACGGCAACCGACTCTCCTGCGCTCTGCATCCGTCTGCAACGGCGGAGGTGGAAGGAGCGAGCGAGGGAGGGAAGGAAGGAAGGAGCGATGGATCCACTTCGATCGATTGGAGTCGGGGTACAGAGTATGTGATGAGAGGCTTGCAGCAGGAGCGCCACCAACGGTTCGGTCGAAGATTTTTAAGGGAGCGACGCGGCGCTGCTCATTGGTTGGGGGAGGGAGGTGGAAACCCAGCATTTGGCACGTCAGCCCAGCGACGGAGGAATAAAGTTGAGGCGGCTGAGGTGGTGCGGCGCGCGCGTCAATACGGGAAGCTTCCATGGCCTGCACTGGATGACACTGGGCTCACGCTGCAACTCGACGACTGCTGGTGAGAGCTGATTTTTGTCAAGCTAGTTCGCCACGAGCGCGCACTTGAGATCATTCGTGCGAGCGGTGACCTGCAATCGTTCGGTTGCCGCCATGTCTTAATGGTGTGCCGTCGAGCCAGAACACACGCACACACGGTGTATGGTGGTCTGCTTGGTCATTGCGATCTTCCTGCAATGGTTGAGGTGGAGCCATCAGAAGGAGCAAGCGATTTTTGCGTGCTGGCTGATGCTCACTTGAAGTGCAACCTTGCAACCATGCCACAATTGGAAATAGTGACCGAAGAGAGTACTGTGGCTATTTTGAACTATAATATGCGAATTGAGAGGAAGTGCAGTGGTGCGTGGCAATTGTGGCGGGAACTGCTGGTGGTTCGACCAGGATCAAGCGCCAAGAGCACGTCGCAGGCAGCATGAGCCGAGCAGAGAGCAAGAAGGCTGCGAAGGACCTGCTGGAGCTGTGTAAGGATGAGGGCGTGAAGGTTCCAACGGTATGTGCGTAAGAAGTTGATGACGTGATGCAGGACAAGAATGGTGCGTAACGACGAGCGCAACGCTTGCATCCAGGACCCGCTAAACGCTATGATCGTCGCTGGCACCATGCTGAACGCCACGAAAGAGAATGTGAGTCGAAGAGCATTGTGCACTATCTGATCAACATTAAGCTGTTGCTGAAGCGCATATGAATTGATGTTCAATGAGCAGGGCGAATTCAAGATGGATTTGGCTCTGGAGGTGAGAGCGTGCGTGAACAGTCGTCTCTTTTGAGCGAAGGAACTGAGGAAATGACATTTGCAGGCGATGATTGAGAAGTTTGGCAAAAAGGAGTCGCCGGTGAAGAAGCGCAAGGCCGCTGATAGTGCCGCGAAGGAAACGAAGGCTAAGGGTGGCAAGGTTGTTGTAATTGACGACGACGATGAGGAAGAACCAGTCGCTAAAAAGGCTAAGAAGGCCACTGCGACGAAGAAGGGAGGAAAGAAGGTCAAGGCTGAAGATGGTGATGAGGAAGAAGATGATGTCCCAAAGAAGCCCAAGGCCAAGAGCAAGCCGGTCGCCACGTGCGAGGAGAACCAAGCAATGGCCGACATCTTCGCCGAACTCTCGGGCTTCGAGTTCAAGCGTGGTGAGCGTTTCAAGGGCGGCACATGGTCGAAGGTAGCAAAGGCCATTCGCGACGCCGAAGCACCCATCATCACAGGCAAGGACGCCATGAAACTCAAGGGCGTGGGCAAGTCGTCAGCCAGCATGATCGATGAGTTCCTTGAAACTGGCACACTTGCGAAGGTGGAGGAATTTCGGGCAGGCAACCTGTAATACTGACTGAAATATATAGTAAAAAAAATATTCCGCCGTGCTCTCCGCCCGACCCCACGTTCCTGATTGGAGTAGCACCAGAGCGGCGGCGACGTCATCCTTGGCGGCGGATTTGACGGTCGAGAGAATCGTTGCGCGCGTATGTTCAAGCCAAGAGAACGCATGTAGCGGTGGCCATTCGGAAGAAAGAGAGATTCACGCCACGCGTGCATGGGATTGCCGCCGTATCCACCGTTGATTTCCCGGACGCGCAACATAAGGAGCAGCCCGGTTTACGGCAGCCGTGCGTTGCAGCAGCCTGTCCAGGCAGTTGGCCGGACGGGTCCACCCACTACCCCAACCCACCAGGCGCAGCCTTGAGGCACCCGGCCCGTGGCGTCCCGTAATCGCTCACTGATCAGGTTGTTGGGCTGGGTCAGGTCAGGTCGGGTCAGGTCAGGGTACCCCTTTTTGATGGGCCGAGAGTGGGCTGGGCTGGGCTGGACTGGGTCAGCCACCTTGGCGGGCGCCTTTTTCGGAGCAATAATCCATTCGTCGATCCGCGCACGCGACTGACTGGGACGGCCACAGCGGCGGCGACCAGCACAGCACGACAGGCACGGCACAGCTCCGAGCACAGCGCCGAGCTCACTGCACACAGCGAGCGAGAACAACCACCACGCGCACAGACACTGCAGCGCAATTGATCCACGGCCTCGACGCAGTGGCCAGGAACCAAGCGGATCTCGTTGTGTGGGTGGCACGAGCCAGCATCCGCCCCCAAGCGACGCGGGGTCGGTGACCACAGCTTGGACGCCAGCTCGCACGCGCGCGACGGCGAGAACTCATTGTGCGACGAGCCACGCAGACGCAGCGCCACGATTTGGCCGCAGTGAAGCAGCGCGCGATCGACAGGAGCAGCAGGTGGCGTGGACGTGAGTGCGTTTGTTTGGCACAGCGACATCGTTCGAGAGAGCAAGAGAGAGAGAAAGAGAGAGAAAGAGAGAGCAGGGTGTTGTTGGTTGTTGGCTGTTATCTTGGAGCAAGCGAGCGGTTGGAGCCGAAGCCCAGCGAACAAGATCTCTCAGCTCAGCAAGTGAACACCACGGCGAGCCAGCACTGAGCGAGGTTGGCTCTATTTATTCACTCTTTTTTATTTATTCGAGTGCTTCGTTCTCGACGCGATCGACTGCCCATTAAGTGTGTGCTTGCCCGCCGCGCTGCACGACGTGGCTGTGAAGATCCACAGTCCACTGCATAATCCCCGTCTTTTTGAGAGGTCCCATCCCTGCGACGAGCAAGCGAAGAGCACGATGGAACGAGGCGAAGTGGCCGTGGCCAGCAACTGTCGCCTGGACAGCTTCCATCCGATCAAGACTGCGCGGCGATTTGAAGAACACAAAGATCGCGGCTACTATGTGCCGCACGCACAGACTGGCGCCCACCTTCCGTCCGCATTTCATCCGCATCACGGCAACCGTCGGCACGGCTTCCAGCCGCACTACCCACCACAGCCACAGCAGCAGCCACAGCACTGCATCCCTTTCCACCAGCCGCATCAGCATCAGAACCAGTTTCGAGCGTACTCGAACGGACAAGGAAGTTTTGTCAATGGCCGACGGTTCCCGAGATATCACGCCAACGATGGTGCGCTCGCCCCAAGACCAGCATATCGAGATCGACGCCCAGCAATCTGCACGCGATTTGTGACCAAAGGCACGTGCACGTACGGATCCAAGTGCAAGTTCTCGCACGACACAACCAACATCTCAAGGTTGGACCCTTCTGGCGTCGTGACTGGGCTAATGTTATATGCTGGGTTTTCTGAGTCATCGTATCTGTCATCCACAGCGCCAAAGATGCAATAAAGCCTTATAACAGAGCTGCATCATCACATGAAGACCCTGAAGTGAGCACTGCTTCGCATACGCGAAAGAGCAAGATTCACGTCTTGTCACCACGAAAAGACAGCAATTCAGCGTCGTATAGCATGTACGTGGGGTCACCGGTGCAAGTTGAAGTTGACGTTACTTACGATGTCGTGATCGGTTGTTGTGCAGAAGCCCAGAAACACTGCAAGATCATTTCCCGTCGCTCTCCGATCACGGACGAGCACACAGGATATCGCATTCAAAGAACGGCGCTCGAGATGGTGATAATCAAGCGTGCGAATCAACAACTGGCAACCAAGCGGAATCAAGCCACCGTTTGCTCTTTAAGGAGGCTGTGCTTAAGCAGAATACAGTTGAAGACAATTCCTCCAAGCTCTCATCTCCTACCAAGAGCGACGTCAATGCCAATAACAATGAAACTGATGACGAATCGACGCAATCAAGCGTTCACCACGACAATTCGAGAAGCCCCACCTGTACAAGCGAGGTTCCCGTATACCATTCTTATGCTTCCAGATCGTACAACCATTTTCACAGCAATGGCAACAACCACAACAGCAAACACATGATGTGGGTTGGCGATGAGTATCGGTATCCGCAAAAACGAAATAACTTGGCGCGTGAAGAAAACGACAGAAATCCCCAGCATGCATTGACATCAAGAAGTCGATCGTTGCCAGTGGAAACTTTTGCCGGTTTCGACTATCGATATCGAGAGTTTTCGCGCCAGCCTTTTCCTGAACAGTCACCGGAGCTGGTGTACCCGATTCGTGCTGCCTATGGACAGATTGATGCAAGTGACTTCGCCATTTGCAGGTTTGTGTCTGTCTTGTTATGGGCCTCTTGATCGCATTCCTGACGAGTGACTGAACTTGCAAATCAGGGAGATAAGTCGATCAGCAGAGGAATTTCTCGATTGTTTGGATGTGAGGCAATGCGAAGTGGAAGTCTTACATCAGCAGGCAATCACGGAATTGCAAGCAACAGTTGGTCGGCTATGGTCAGACACAACTGTTGACATCTTTGGCTCTAACTACACTCGGCTGGCGTTACCCATTAGTGACGTTGACTGTGTGCTTGTCTCGAAAACATTCTCATCAGAGACGCCTCAAACAGTTCTGCGAACAGTGGCAGCGGCGGTCAAGAGCGAGCACTGGGCATCACGAGTTGAACTGCTGGAAAGTGCGAAGATCCCAGTGCTGAAGATCGTGTTCGCAGATGACAATCAGCACCAAGTGATGCTGGATGTCACGTGTGGCCATTCAACTGGCCACTCAGGTCTCAGCGCACGTGATGTGATCTACTCGTATCAAGCTCAGATGCCTGCGTTGCGCCCGTTGGTGCTTCTCCTGAAAGCTCATGCGCAGAGCCAAGGTATGTAATTCTGAGTTGTGTTCATTATAATCACTCGGATTAACGTTATGGTGGTCTGCATCAGGGTTGAACTGCTCTTATACCGGCGGAATGTCTTCGTACGCTTTGGTTTTGCTCGCGATCAGATTTTTGCAGGTATGCAATGGCTTTACGGGTTGCAACTTGGCCATGTGCTAACTATGTTGTTGGATTTTCAGGCTTGCGGTGATGAGCATCACAAGACATTTGAAATCTGCCGTGCAAGCTCCGGAGGAGGATGGAAGCGACGATTTTCTGCCGATGACGCGTCATTGCAAGCATGCGAGCGCCCTTCCATTTCATCGGAAGCACCAGCGCGTCGACCCCAGTGGATCTACACATTTTCCAGAGAAGGCAATGTGATCTGGCGCACCGGGATTGGCAATTTGTTGCTGCTCTTTTTGGAAACGTACATCACCTTCGACTATCGGCGCTTTGGCATCAGCGTGAAAAATGGAGGGTATGTGCGCTGATCATTTTGTGATTAGCTCTATTCTCCATTGCTGATCGCATTGGTTTGGTGTGTGCAGTGAGTATTTCCCGCTCCCAATCGATCGAGTCGTTTTCGAGCCCGGATGTGTCGTCACCCCATTCATCACGGACCCAATCAAACCAGGAAGAAGCATTGGCAATTGCTTCCGAATGCACGAGGTATGGTTTGTCTTAGAACGGTTTGGTCTTGTCAATAGCGTTCTCACCCACGGAAATTTCCTCGATAGGTTGTCCAGTCTTGGTTCCAACTGTATCAGCAGCTTTCAAATGGAATTACTTTCGAAGACGCAATCGCTTCTCCAAGAACTCCGTAATCATCGCATGCACCTCTCAAGTTGTGGAGAGCTGCAAGTGAGTGGCAGAATCAAGACGTGATCATCGCTGGACTCCAGTGACTGCGCGCAGTCGAGGATACAGCGCGTGCACAACCCCTGCTTAGTCCGTGATGACTCGCACGGGCTATTCCTTGCCGCAAATCGATGTGCTTCGCGTCCCGTTCAGTCTCAGCTCGTACTGAATGATCCGATGGCTCCATTGTCGCAAGATTTCAATGAGAAGCGCCACCGATCATCTGTCAAAATCTGACTTCACGTCACAAAAATCAAATAAAAAGTTGGCGACTGAGACTTGCAGATGAATTCCGTGTTCGTGTCTTAGATGTCAGGAGCACCACCGCAGCATGTAGCTCATGCCTAGAACTCAAGAGGGCGAACACGCATGAACTCAGCAATTTCCTCGTCGGTGATTGCCGCGCGACGCTGCTGCATGGCGGTGGCGAAGGTCGACATCTCGTCGATGAGACGCTGCTTCACTTCGCCCGACATCATGCGGCCGCTGCCGTACTCGCGAGCAATGTGCGCCAATTCCTCGTCGTCTTCAAGCATGAACGACAAGTACTGATATGGGATGTCCACATCCAAGTTGGCGCCATACTTTTCGTGATCAGCCTTGGTTTCACCGCCGCCGCTGTATCAAACACAGACACAAAAACGTCAGAGTTGGCATCAAAACCCATCGTCTTCACAGCGCAGGACTCACCTGAACGCGTACTTCTTGATCTTGTTCGCGATCTCATCCGGCGAGTCCGAGATGTAGATCGTCGTGCTGGTCTTGCTGGCACTCATCTTCGTCGTGCTGCCCTGCAGCGCAGGGAAGAACTTGGAGTGGATGAGCGCAGGCTTGAGGAAGCCGATGCGAGGCGCCACATCACGCGTCATGCGGAAGTATGGGTCCTGATCAATGGCCTGTGGAATCAAGCAGCGCAAGCCCTGAAGGCCCTTCAATGGGATTGGGAAGGTCTCCGAGAACGATGGCACAGCCTGCACAGCAGGGAACGCCGACTTGCCAATGTTGTCCGAGCCCGTGAAGCCGAAGATGCCGCGCACTTGGTTGTACGTGACGCACTTCTGCACCTTGAGGATCTGTGGATACATGTGCTGGATGTAGTCCGTGTCAGCGAAGATGAACGTCTTCTTGACGTCGAAGCCGCAGGCAATGATGTCCTTGGCGTTCTCCCACATCATCTGACGGCTCTCCTCGAGCGTCTGGTCCTTAAACAAGAACTTCTCGTCGTCTGTGAGCTGGATCACAAGCGGCACGTCAAACACCTTCTGCAGCCACGCCGTGAACGTGAATGGGATCAAGTGGCCCATGTGAAGACTGCCCGACGATGGACCACGACCCGTGTACAGGTAGAACTTCTCACCCTTCTCGTACGCGTCCAGCAGCACGTTCAGGTCACGGTGCGAGAAGAAGTAGCCGCGGCGCAAGTAGCGATGTGCCTTGTGGCCCGTGAGCTTCTCCATGCGATCCACCAACGCCTGGTCGATCGTGGAGCAGCCGAACTGCTCAATCAGCTTGTCGTAATCCACGCCGTTCTCCGCTTCGACGTCCCATGGCGTCACGACCTGGCCGTCCGAGTTGCCCTGGCTCGCGATCTTGTGGTTGAACTCGGCCTGACGCAGCAGCAAGTCGGCGTCCGACGGCAGCGGCGCGCTTTCGGCTGGCCGCGCGCTCTCCGATGGCTTGGCGGCCTTCTTGGCTTGCTTGGCGCCGCCGGCCTTGCCCTCCTTCTTCTTGGCGGCGGCCTCGGCCAGCTTCTTCTCCTTCTTCAGCTGGCTCTTGGACTTCTCACCCGTGGCCGGCGCCTGCTGCTGCTGCGGCTGCTTGGGCTTGGCTTCCTTCTTGGCCGCCGGCGCCGCGTAGTCGTTGCCCGTGGCCTCCTTGTACTGCGCCTTGAGGGCCAGCAGCTCCTGCACGGCCTGCTTGATCTCGTCAGCCTTGGAGGCGTCGTTCAGCTTCTTGAGGTCGCGGATGGCGTCGCCCTTGGCGACGATCGCCTGCTCCAGTTCGGCCGTCATTGTGGCTGTGCTTGATGCTGTGGCTGGTGATCCACGAATGTCAGTGTCATGACAAGCCACGAGGCCGCCGCGGAAGAAGGTCGCGCTGTGATTGGCTGAAATTCGACGCACCGTGTGCGCCTTCGTGTGTTCTTGCGGTGAGCAGATGACAGACACGACGGGGTAAATGTTGGTGGCTTGGCGTTTGGAGTGTTGGGGTGGACGTTGATGGTGTATGGGAGTAGACGTTGATACACCACAAGTGAAGGTCACTCTCAATGCCATTAATGTATTTCTCTCTGTCGCATTCTTTCTTACGGAAATCGGCGCATTGTCAATGATGGATGTGCCCCAGCTCACCACTTGGTCCATCGGTCGAGGATGAAGGGCGCAAAGTACGTGATGAGCACGCTGGCGCCGGCACGGAGCAAGCTCAGGTGCGCTTCACGCACGACGCTCTCGAGCGAGTCGGTCGAGTTGCCGTAGTCGTTGATCATCTTGTACTCGCCCGACACGATGTAGCACGCCACAGGCAGCGACTTCTGCGCCGCGAAGCTCTGGACAATGTCAGCGTAGAACAGCGACGGCTTGACGATAACGATGTCAGCGCCTTCGCGCACGTCGCGCTGGAAGGCCAGCGCAGCGTGGTTGGTGCTGCCGACTGGGTGCTGGTAGCGCTTGCGGTCACCCTTGAACGTCGACTCCACGGCATCGCGGAATGGCGCATACATGCACGACGCCTTCTTGGAGGTGTACGCCATGATGGACACGTGTGGGAAGTCATTGGCGTCCAGCAGCGCACGGATGCTGGCAATGCGGTTGTCCATCATGTCGGAAGGACAGACCATGTGCGCGCCAGCCTTGGCGTACGCGAGAGCGATGTTGGCCAAGCGATCGACGGTCTTCTTGTTGGCGATCACGTCTTCACCGTCCACTTCACGCAGGATGCCGCAGTGGCCGTGGTCAGTGTACTCGCACATGCACACATCGCACGAGACGAGCAGCTCTGGGCACTGCTTGCGCAGCACGCGGACACACTCGATGACTGGCGTGTCGTGCGAGTCCGCCTTGGAGCCATGGCCGTCCTTATCCTCCACGACGCCAAACAGCATCACAGAGGACAAGCCCTTCGCCTGTAGCGTCTTCAAGTACGCCACCAGCGTGGAGAAGCTGCCATCGGCCTGACGGCCCCATTGCTTGTTTGGCTCGAGACCCTTGATCTCGCGATCCTCGGCACGCTCCGTGACGAAGAGCGGGAAAATGAGCTGCGATGGATGGAAGTGCGGCTCCGTCCACGCGCGCTGCGCTGGGTGGTGCAAGCTGGAATGCAGGGCGTGGTCAGCCATGGCCGATGAGCGAGATGCTGGTCGTTGTCGGGTCGGGACGCAAATAGAGATGTGAAGCTGACTGTGAGTGTCGCACCTGCACACTTCTGATAGCCGATGTCAATTGTGACCCTATTGTGACACGATTACTGGATCAACCACTATCGTTGCGCAGTGTCACAATAGTCACTGTTTTTTGGCGGGAAGTGCCAAACCCAACATGAAGCGCAAGAAAGTGGTGCCGATCACGGCCTTCTTCCAGCGCAAGGCGACCAAGAAAGAGGAGGATCGGCCGGATAGTGCAGCTGATGTTGCAGAAGAGATCGATGAGGAGGACGAGCCGGAGCCGCAGAGCGAAATCGTGAATGTGACGCCTCCAGCAGCGCCTGCCACGCTGAATAACCGTCGCCATTCGCCTGTCCATTTGGTGCATATCCTGCGGAATCGAGAGATTGGCACGCGGTGTCGCAGACGGTGGAAGGAGCAATTGCAGCGATTACAGCGCTGGGTGCTCACGCAGTTCCAGATATCACCCATAGTGGCGCGGCTGGATGATCAATGGGAGCAGCGTGCTGGGTTCTTGTCGAGAGCAGCATTTTATGCCAGCTCAATGGCGTTTGATTCACAAGGAGCGCTTCTAATCGTGGGGGCATCCAATGGCATCATTGCGCTCTATGACTTTGACGACTATTTCTTCAAGTCTATGAATCTAGCGCAGGTACCACGTTCACTTGTTAGACGTGGAAACGATTGCAGAGAGGTAACCGGACGAATATCCTACAGAAAACGTTGGAACAGGAAACCGAAGCAGCACCAGCACCAGCAATCATGCCGGTAAACAATCACCACCCAAGCGGTACTGGGCATGACGCTGGTCGTAAGCTGAACTAACTCGCGTGTTCGAAACAGATCCACACCATTTTCACAAATTTTGAGATCAAGCGCGTGTGTTGGAATCCCTTTAATGAAGACGAAATTGCGTGCTCGTTTTCCAACTTGAACGAGATCTGGCTGTTCAATCTACAGAAGTTCCCATCGCGTCCGTATCGTGTGCTAAAGGCAACGAGTCGACCTTCCAGTGGATACAACGACATCGTGTTTCTGCGAACCCCATCGCCAAGTATCCCGCCAAAGGGGAATTTGAAGGCAAAACTGTCATATCGTCTTATTGGCGCAGATATGGACGGATCTGTGCGTCTGTGGGACTCGGGATTCCCAAACAAGCCCATGTGGAGCGTATCCACGGGGTCGCATCCCGTGAATTGTATGGTGCTGTCGCAAGATGAACAGCATTTGGTGTGTGGCACTGAGAGCGGCTTGTTGGTGGTGCGTAGCTGCAACTCGTTTGGAAATGAGGGACAAAATGCTGACAGTTTTTCCAGACATTCGATATCCAGAACGTGGTTGTTCCAGCTTTTGGATCACGGCCAGTTCCACAGCGTCACCACGCCTTTCATGTGCTCGACCTAGTAAAGCGTAAGCAGCGATTCGAAACCACCAACGCTGTTACCTCACTGACAAACACAGTGCGTTGCAGGATTTTTATCGACTGAGCACATTGCATGGCTGAGTTATGGGCCTCAAGGATCAGCCCCAGGCATCGTCTCACTGACTTTGTCCCCATTCAGCAAGTCTGAAGTGATTTGCCAGTTCCGCAACGCGTGGATTGTGTTGATCGACTTCACTACTGGCAAGGTTTCCAAGCTTCACACGTTTGTAACCCAAGGTAATGAATGATGCGATCAAACGTGAGGAATGGGGTCAGTTCGCTCAGTAGAAGAGCTCATTGCCTTCGTAGCACGTTACCTCAACCAAGCTCTCCCTCGAACCGATGTTCCAGCATCAGTGCTAGTCACAGGCATCGAAGATAGCCAGCGTCAGACCAGCAGACAAGCGGATCGCGGCTCTTGGCTCGGCAGCCACCGCTGCACCGGAGCCATGCTGTTCCATGGCTCGTTCTTCTGCACTGGCGTCCACCACGACTCGGATCTGCATGTCGTCGACTTGGAACAGCGGCTGGTGGATCGATCGCGAGCACTGCCTCCACCAACGCTCACACCATTCGATCCAAATCAACCGATTATTGAGCGCCTGGATCGCTTCCGCATCGAGGTCGGTGGCGACGTCACAGCGGTCTGCGCTCACCCAACACGCCACCTGCTTGTGTGTGGTGGTGAGAACATGCAGCTCACAGTGCTTGGAGCCTTTGGGCGCCGCTCTTCGCCTGCCCCCGAACCGGTACCAAGTCAAGGCACGCCAGGCTCGGAATAAATAATTCGATCATCGAAGCGACTATTGTGTTTCGGTATACTACTTTTCTGCCACCCGGCGGTGTATTTCCAATGCCTAACTGCGTCCATTTGGTGGCAGGGCGGCCAACGCGAATGCCAACAGGTGAAGCCGTTGTGCGTGTTGGATCCGCACCAGGGCGTGCATATGTGCATGCGCTCGCCTGAGTGCTGTGTAAGGGACTGGACAGCACTGACAGTGTCCTGTGTGTGTATTTGTAACCTGTTGGAATAGCTCGAGGCAATGACGTCATTGTGCTGGACGACAGCTCCGAGTCGGACTCGACGCTGGATGACCAGGTCGTCCTCATGGTCAATGGCACGCCCAGGTCTCGATCGCCCACTACGGCGCCTGTAGTGTCATCGACGAGCCCTCCGTTGCCGCAAGATGCGCTGCAACAAGCGCTCGCGATGGTGGCGGCGCTGCAGCCGCCGCGAGCCCCCAACACGGCCCCGCCGCGATCGCACAAGAAGAGCGTCGACCCGTTCAAGCGACGCGTGTCCAAGCCAGCGGCCAATAAGGACGCAGCGCGACGAGGAAAGCCGGCTAATCCAAAGCCGAAGGCGAGAAAGCTCTCTGAGCACGCCAGCAGCCACCGGGAACGAGCACCGGTTGCGCAGCCAAGAGCCCCGACAGCACAGCCACGAGCGCCGCGACGACCGATTGCGCCACCACCAGCAAGCGATTCGAGTGACTCGGAACCGGTGGTGGTGCAGCGTAAGCAGGTGCCGTCGCATCAGATCATGCCGCGGCTGAACTGCATTATCATCTCGTCATCTGATGAGGAGTCGGAGCGACGCAAGCCACCATCTCGACCGAAAGGATATCCGCTGAAGCGGCCACGGCCACCGTCGTCGTCGTCGTCAGACTCTTCTTCAGATTCTTCTACGTCGCCTTCAGAAGGCGAACGCAGACGGAAAGCTGTGCCGCCGGCGCCGATGCCTGCGCGCAAAGGGCTACCGACCAAGACGGCGAAGCGCCGGAGACCAGCGTCTCGACCAGTGTCGCCATTGCGCTCGTCCTCTTCGTCCGATACGTCGCAATCGGAGAATGAACGTCCACGGAAAGAAGTGCCACGTGCGAAATTGCCAGCACGCAAGGCTCTGCCGTCGACGACAGCCCATCGGCGCCACCCACCTCCTCCGCCACCGCCGCTAAAGGCTTCGTCACCGTCCTCGTCGTCATGTTCATCCTACTTCTCGTCGTCATCGTCATCGTCATCGCCGCCACCAACTCCTCCTCCTCCCCCTCCACCATCGTTGCTTCAAAAGCCAAAACAACCGCCGCTGACACGCCATCGAGTGGAACGGAAGGTGGCCTCGAACTCCTACTCGAGCCTTGAGATGCCGATCGTACGGCAACCACGACCATCTGTTTTCAAGCCCAAACTGCCGAGCTCTGCACTAGCACAGCGCCACACACAGACACCAATCGCTCCATCAAACAGCGTGAGGCCATCGCTCGCTCAGCGACCAGCTGAAGCTTCGAGCCGCCAGCGGTTATCGTCGACGTCAGAGAAAGATGCATCTTCTGGTGATGAAATCGATCTCCTCTTTCCGCCGCACTGGAGCAACAGCACTGCGCCAGACAAGAAAATGGGAGCAACGACGGCGATGGCAACCGAGGATACGGTTGATGCTAGGACAATCAAGCGTCGATCACAGCCAAAACCCAGCAGACCACGCAAGAAGGTAGATTCTTCTTCATCCAGCAGTGACGTCGAAATTGTGCGGCCAAATCAAGAGCGCCGGTTGAAATTCAGGAAGGAACAACGACGCCCTTCACCAGCTCCGTCGAACGACAGCGATAATTATCGGAGAACTACGAAGCCTCGAAAAGTTCAGCGTCGTCCTTCACCAGCTGCGTCTATCGAGAGCGACAGCGATCGGCAGACCACGACTGCAGCAGCTCGTAAGCCTAAGCCGAGAAGCAAGGAGAGAAAGCGGAATAGTGATCGCGTGATCCAGCGTGAGCACGTGCGCCCCTCACAGCAATCTGATGACGATGATGATGAGGCACCAATTCATGCATCGGTGCGCCGAAAACGACGTGCGTTGTCGTACTCGTCGTCAATGTCTGACGAGAGCTCTTCTTCGGGGGTTGAACTTGTGGAGGTGCGCGCTGGTCGAGGAGCTCGCAGAAGAAGCAGGTGGCAGCCCTTTTGGGCAACAGCGGAAGAGGAAGAACAGATTCGAGAGGCAACACAACAGCGGCGACCATCGTCCTCTGTGAAAACAACAACAACAACGACGGTGACAGAAACTACAGTTGCACCAAGCGAAAGCCAAGCTCATCAAAAACGCAAGCGGTCAAAAACCAAATCCAGTAAACGGTCGAGAACACGACGGCGTCAACCATCGCTGTCATCGTTGTC
The DNA here is from genome assembly GCA_002286825.1 of Lagenidium giganteum. Lineage (NCBI taxonomy): Eukaryota > Oomycota > Peronosporomycetes > Pythiales > Pythiaceae > Lagenidium > Lagenidium giganteum. Next base: position 32,211 of record NSDO01000052.1, on the reverse strand, counting down.
GGAATGGGAGGAAGCGCTACTCGCGGCACCAGTCACGACACCACCTGCAGATCCAGGCAATTCACCCGACGACATTGCGGATACGGGCAAGCAATCTACCGATGTCACGGAAAACGTGGCTGAATCGAAGGATGCTAACATGAAAGACCCTGTCACTGACGGTAGGATGCGAAGCCCATAATGGCTTTCTGTTGTCCACATGTGCTAACGTATTGCGCTTGCTCACACAGATAATCCAGGCCGTGCGGTTCATGGCACCGAATGGCGAGGAGTCTACATCGAGCACCCGCCAGAGAACATCTTCTGCCTGACACCGCTTGATGCAATTCCCTACGCACGCGCCAAGAACCCGCCGTTGACCGCATTTGGTGCGCATGAACGCTTGAGATAATGGTTGCCGTGATCGTCGAGTACTGAGTCTGTTTCTTTTCCATACCAATGTGTAGACTCGTCACATTCCTTAAGCGACTTGTACCGCTTTGTAGAGGCCAGCCACCTCACTCACGACGCTGATGAACCACCAGAGTCGCTCGATGAGCTTACACTGGAAGTACAAGCAGTTTTGGAAGACGAAGCCCCGCGGATTCTCAAGTTCTGGAAGAAGAAACGAGGAAGCGTCATCCGCAAGGAGCGGAACGAAGTGCAAGCACTGCTGGAGCAGCAGCGCCATCGACGCTCGGCATTTTTGCGCCACAATTGTGAGTCAGCGACGTTCCCATGATCTCCAACAAAAGAGGGTACTCACGAAAAGGGTGTGTATATATTTGCAGTGAAATCTACGAAGCTCGACCTCCCCGCCAGCGTCCGAAAAGAGGTGAAAGGGTATCAGTTGACCACTCGAACCCCCGAAGCTGACCGACCAGAGTATACGTTGGCGGACTACTTTGATGAAGATCCGTATACGCTCGTGCCGACCGAAGTGCGCACGTTGCGTCCGATCCGACCACTGCATCGATCGACGACGGTCATCGGTGTCAGCAAGAACGTGCGAGCGGTGCCGTTTGCGACCACGCCCATGCTCACGTACGACGACTTCGACGACTGGCTCAGCACCGAGAGCAAGACGTCCTACTCGGCGCAATACGACGAAGCTGACGAGTTCTTGCTCCGTGCGATCGTGGTGCGCTACGGCGCGTCTGCATTGCTGTTCCAGGCGCTCAAACGCGCGGGGTTCCTGCGTCCATACAAGGATTACCTAGCGTGCAAGAAGCTGGATGAAGCCGATCAGTGGCTAGCCAAGTGCCAGGAAGACTCGGCCAAGGGCATGTTGCTGAAGTACCCATGGGCCCGACTAGCTCGTTTTGGGTGGTTGCTGCGTCCTGACAGAGAGCAATCGCTCACTGAGCGGCTCACGCCGTCGCCGATGCTCGAGGCCGCCGCGCTGGGAACGATGCAATCGCGACTCGGATTGCGCTCCTCAAGTGACTACAAAGTGCTGTGCAGTGGCTATCGCCGTGTGTTCTGCCGCATGTGCTACAAGTACAATTGTCGGCTTCACAAGCTAGGCATACCCGTCACTGTGCCACGAACCGACCCGACGTGGCCGACGTTAGAGTTCGCTCCCGTGCGGAACGACGAGAACTCAACTGCGATCATGGTTGGAGACAGCGACAACGAGGACGATGCATGCAACACGGACGAAGCCGATGCGGTGTCTTCTTCTTCTTCGTCGGATTCGTCGTCATCGGATGAATTCCAGGAGCGTCGTCAGTCGGCACGTTCACAGACACGCATAAGCTCGCTCGCCACGGCAAACTTGGTCATGCAGATGGGTCCGAGCCGGAAACGATCGCACAAGTCGCCATCGACCAAACCATCTGCTCGTCGAACGATGGACGCGTCCGAGTACGTGGACACGTCGCACTGGAAACTGGTTCAGACCAAAGTGCTCAACGTTACTGCAGGCAAAGGATACTGTGGTGCTCGGTGCTTCAAGATGACGCGGGACGATTGTCTGCGCGATCCGACCGTGTTCAAGCTAGATCCACCGATTGAGGGCGCCCTACGCAAACTGCGGGCTGTGTTTGGTGAGAATCCGTGCGTCATTGCGACAATCCTGAACGTTCTTTCGTGTCACGAGGTGCACGCAATGCTGTCTACGGCGCCAGCTGAGACGACAGCGGATGCGGCAGCTGAAGGCAAAAGCCAGATCCAGGATTCGGAGTTGCTGACGTCGACCGAGATCAATCGCGATTTGTTGCGACGGATGAAGCGGCAGCGACTCGACAGCACTGCGTGGAACCGCGAGTACAAGCCGTGCGATCACGAAGGCCCTTGCGAACCGTCACGTTGCTCATGTTTGCGACGCCAACATTGCTGTGAAAGTGGTTGTGGATGTTCGATCGCATGCACCAACAGGTTCGATCGCTGGCGTTGTCTCATAATGGCTGTTTGTGATTGCTACTGACATTCTCGTGTCTGGTGCTACTGTAGATTTCAAGGTTGCCGCTGCAGTCGTGGCAACTGCCGTACCAATGCTTGCCCATGCTACGCCGCACTACGGGAATGCGATCCCGATCTGTGTGGCAACTGCGGCGCGAACGAAGTGGCGGTGCTTCTGCACGATCAGGATCGCAAACAAGCATCGTCCAATGACCTCGGCGTCTGCGGCAACGTGAGCATGACACGTGGGTTCGGCAAGCGACTGGCTGTGGGGTTCTCCACCACTCACGGGTGGGGTGCGTTTGCGCTTGAGCCGATCAAACGCGGCGATTTCATCTGCGAGTACACCGGCGCCATAATTTCACAACAAGAAGCCGACCGCCGCGGCGCGGTGTACGCCAAGATGAAGCTGAACTTTATGTTCGACCTGAACGACGACACGCTCGTGGATGCGATCCGCGACGGCAACAAGAGCCGCTTCATCAACCACTCGTCTGCTCAGCCGAACTGCAGAGCGAAGATTGTGCAGATCAATGGCAGCCACCGCATTGGCTTTTGGGCGGCCGCAGACGTTCAGGCAGGGGACGAGTTGTTTTTCCACTACGGCTTCCAGTTTGACTTTAGTAAGTAGGAATAATGATACAGCCATCGAAAACTCATGATCATCAGGGTATGGTATATTAAATGTCTTATCGCATTCCAATATCCTTCGTCGCTTGTGTGACCAAAGCACCAGAGGTGCTCTCAGCTATTGGCTGGGCGAAATTTAGCGCGCCTTCAGCACAACGGGACTGACGCCGACTTATTATTCTGGAACGCCCCCACTGGCTGGCTATCAACCTGTGCGAGACAGGTCGATCACTTGGGCTCTGGGTTGTCCTGACTGGCATACGGCTTATTCGCTGCATGAAGAAGAGGTCGCTTTCGTGGGGGCAAATGCCGTGGTGCTTTCGCAGGGCCAAAAGGCCGTCATTGATCGGTCGCTTTCGCGTGGCTGCAATGGCAGCGCTCTGTCGGTGGCAGGCGCAAGTACCAAGACTGCCTGACACCATACCGATCCCCCCGAGCCTCGGTGCCCATCGAAAACTCACAAAAAGCAACGCACGTGATGACACGACACAAGCAAAAATCTCGATGAATAAGAATTGGAGTCCAGGTTAGCAGTCGAGCAGAGTCACGAAGTAGTAACACCATCACTGTCAGTCTTCTCCTGCCGTTGTGGACGATCACGAACCTGTTCTTGCTGTCCACTTTTACAACCTTAATTCTGAGTGTGCAAGTGAGCAAATCGTCGAAGCATCTTCTGCGCAAACGCAAAGAGATCGATCACGAACGGGTTCGGGAACGCGGCTGGAAGTGCCACGTGAGCTGGCAGCGCCAGCAATCGGCGAGAGTCCATCGCCACCTGGGCCGTGTTGTCGATAGCGCGCGGAGCCATGCGCGGGGTCGCGAACGCGCCGTTGACGACGGAGTCAAGACGAAAGCTGCGGTTCTTCAATTTCGGTGACAACCGGACGCTGAGGATGTACTCGACGCCTGGGAATTGGCGCCATTTCTCGGCTTTCTCATTTAGTTGCGGCCAACCACGCGAGACGCCAATCTCGATCTTGAGCGTGTGAAAGTCGGTTATGTATGCGAGGCCTTGTGGCAGAACAGCACCGATACCTCGTTCGGGACCGTAGCTCAGGTCAGGCTCGATGTGCTCGCGTTCGTCCACGTACGCAGCACCACGCGGATACAGATAGTCATCACCAGTGTGCGTAGCCATGAGCATCGCAGTGTTGAGAGCACAGACGGCGGTTTCATGAACGAATCCTGGCAACTCGACGATGTAGATCTTGCCGGCTTTCCACATCATCGCTCGTGACACCAGTGCCTGGCTCTCGGATCGCACATACCGTCGCCAGTCTTCCTCAGGCGCGTCACACACGTAGACTTGGGTGTCTGTGACTAACATCGCTTCTTTCACGACTTTCATGTCGAGTTTCTTGATCGCTTCATTGATGCGTCGGACAGCCATGTTGCGCTCAAGGGGAAGAACGTCAGGTGAGGTGATGTCCGTGGTCAGCAGACGCTCGGTCGCACGTGGTCTCGATTGGGATGCGGGTGACGCAGCCACGGCGCCACGCACGGTCGCACGTGTTCTTGGGCGAGGCGCGGCAGTGTTGGCTAGCATTGGCGGTGAACGTGCGTACTTGTTGGCAAAGGGAATATTGATGTGGAAGTCTTGCCAACAAGGACGAGCGAGAGCTTCGGCGGGCAGGTGAGGGTGTGCCGTTGCAGTGGCTATCTCTCACATACATCCAGAGTCGCGTGATCGCATTCATTTGATGAGGTTCGCCAGATCACGACATCAATCGTGTTCGCGACTCCAAGAATAGCGAGTCGGCGACTCGCTATTCTATATTATTTCACAGGCCGTATCTCTTGGCGTCAGTGTACTCTCAGCCAGTGGGGCACTCTCCATTCGCATATTCGCATGAAAATGCCGTGTCTGAGTGCGTGTTGAGCCGTTTCACTCCACACAAGGCATGTTGACGCGTCGGCGCCCACGACTGGAGTGATTGCAGTGGACGACGCAAATGGAGGATTGTACCGACACAGTTGAAGATGGCAGCAAGCGCACATCACAACCCACGTGGAAACAGCCGTCCTTATTGAATCCAGCCATCAGCTGAATGCGATACTGCGGCCGAAGTACTCAGGTACGTCCATCGTTTGATGGCGTCTTACGTGTTGTTGTAGCTGAATCTCTGTCGTTTGCTCAGGTACCGGATAGCTGTTTTGAATTATGATGTGAAACGCAACCGTTGTATGTTCCACTGGAAGCTGGTTCCAACCAAAGTGCTCAACACAAAGGCAACTGCGGAGTACGCTGCTTCAAGATGACGCGGGACGACTGTCTGCACGATCCGACCGTGTTCAAGCTGGATCCACCGATCCAGGGCGCCCTACGCAAACTGCGGGCAGTCTTCGGTGAGAATCGAGCCGTCACGTTGCTCATGTTTGCGACGCCAACATTGCTGTGAAAGTGGCTGTGGATGCTCGATCGCATGCACCAACAGGTTCGATCGCTGGCGTTGTCTCATAATGGCTGTTTGTGATATGCTCATTCGACCGCCGCGGCGCGGCGTACACCAAGATGAAGTTTGACCAGAACGACGACACGCTCGTGGACGCGATCCGCGACGGCAACAAGAGCCGCTTCATCAACCACTCGTCTGCTCAGCCGAACTGCAGAGCGAAGATTGTGCAGATCAATGGCAGCCACCGCATTGGCTTTTGGGCGGCCGCAGACGTTCAGGCAGGGGACGAGTTGTTTTTCCACTACGGCTTCCAGTTTGACTTTAGTAAGTAGGCATAATGATACAGCCGTCAAGAACTGATGACAAGACTAGGTTTGTGTTTCTCGGTTGGTATGCGCGCAGCAACGAGAACGACGATGCGACGAAAACAGACACAATGTATCAATGACAACCTCGATTTTTCATTAGTGGTTGAGCTGGGCTTGAAAAAGTAGTGGCGCCGACACTGACTTGTTCTGTAGCTGCAGACGATCTCGAGCCTTAGTTCTGTGTCATCAGATGAGAAAATTCTTGGAGCATTTCCTGCGCAAACGCAAAGAGATCGATCACGAACGGGTTCGGGAACGCGGCTGGAAGTGCCACGTGAGCTGGCAGCGCCAGCAATCGGCGAGAGTCCATCGCCACCTGGGCCGTGTTGTCGATAGCGCGCGGAGCCATGCGCGGGGTCGCGAACGCGCCGTTGACGACGGAGTCAAGACGAAAGCTGCGGTTCTTCAATTTCGGTGACAACCGGACGCTGAGGATGTACTCGACGCCTGGGAATTGGCGCCATTTCTCGGCTTTCTCATTTAGTTGCGGCCAACCACGCGAGACGCCAATCTCGATCTTGAGCGTGTGAAAGTCGGTTATGTATGCGAGGCCTTGTGGCAGAACAGCACCGATACCTCGTTCGGGACCGTAGCTCAGGTCAGGCTCGATGTGCTCGCGTTCGTCCACGTACGCAGCACCACGCGGATACAGATAGTCATCACCAGTGTGCGTAGCCATGAGCATCGCAGTGTTGAGAGCACAGACGGCGGTTTCATGAACGAATCCTGGCAACTCGACGATGTAGATCTTGCCGGCTTTCCACATCATCGCTCGTGACACCAGTGCCTGGCTCTCGGATCGCACATACCGTCGCCAGTCTTCCTCAGGCGCGTCACACACGTAGACTTGGGTGTCTGTGACTAACATCGCTTCTTTCACGACTTTCATGTCGAGTTTCTTGATCGCTTCATTGATGCGTCGGACAGCCATGTTGCGCTCAAGGGGAAGAACGTCAGGTGAGGTGATGTCCGTGGTCAGCAGACGCTCGGTCGCACGTGGTCTCGATTGGGATGCGGGTGACGCAGCCACGGCGCCACGCACGGTCGCACGTGTTCTTGGGCGTGGCGCGGCAGTGTTGGCTAGTTGTTGCCCTCGTGCTTCGGAGGGTCCCTACGGCCCCACTGGGCGATAGCGATAGCACTGACATCTCTTCGGATTTATCCAGCGCGCCCAAACGGCCACCACCAGAACCTACAGATACACAAGACACCCGAGCAGCTCTCGCAGGTCAAGCAACGGCAGGAGAGCATCGTGGCTCCGAGTATCACAGACCCAGCACGACCAGCTTTTTCCCCTTCGCCAACAACAGGAAGAGATGCAGCGACAGATGGAAGAGCATCGCTGTACGGCGAGGAGCAGTACCGCCTGCTAAAAGCAGCCCGAGAGGCTGTAGGGCTTCAGGGGCAGCGCATTCAAAGTCTGGCTGAAGCTGTACAGCCTCACACCCAAGGTGATGGGGTGCGTTTGCACAGTGTGGGCATAGCTATGCAAGCACCAGACGCACCCATCGTCACGGTGGCAGCAGGGACCAACATGCTAGTGGCTCCCGTCTACCGTGGCAGCTTGAAAAGGGAGAAAAAGTGTTCATGCTACATGACGTACGAACGTCACATCCGAGCGCTGAACCAGGGGACCCAAGCGCGCATTTTTGTCATGCCACTCAGTGCATGCATCGCGCAAGAGACTATCACTCGAGTGTGCGAGACCGAGTTATTCAAGTGAGAGACAGAAGTGACGGAGACGGAGTGGCGAGAGTACGCTTTGGCCAGCCGTTTCCCTGATCCAATGACGCACAAACGCCTCGACAGCGCTATGGGCGCGCTATGAGTCTCCATGACGCTGAGTCGAGAATCTCGAGGCTCATGCATGATTTCTACGCGATCCTACATCGTTTAAATTCTGTGGATGTCGTGCACGACGATCCCAAGAAGGTGATGATCTACTTGGTGGAAGCTCTGCGCCCTCCTGCGTTCAGATCAGCTGTCAAGGACGAGCTCGACCAGGCCAAGCACAAGCCGAAAAAAAGGTCTCTCCAGAGTTATTGATGTGGCTGAGGCCTGTGAAAGGTACGATGAAAGAGCGGACGAAGCGGAAGACGACGAAGGCGTGGAGTAGGTAAAAGAGAGAGTGAATTAGAGATCTTTTTAGAATGTGACCTGTACGAGGTCTAATACTTTAAGTGTTTGTATGTGATAGTTTGTTTAAGATGTGCTAGGGAATTCAACGAGTGGTTGAACAAGTTCATAGAGGGAACTCAGTCTACCTCAGACACCAAATACATGTTATACTGCAGGGAATTAACTGTGGTGTGCTTTTGCATTCACCTAGATTGCGTTTCCCTTCACAGCCCCACCCAATCTGGAATGCGTGACTGCTAGTAACTCAAACGACATGAATGTTACTTATATTTTTCTCTGCTGGACGAGTTTTCTTTGTACATTAGTAAATGGAACACAGATTTTGCTGGATTTTTTTTGGTTGGTTGCTAGCTTCTTTACGTGCTCAACATGAAGTGCTGCATGGGCATTGCAACTTTTGCATTCTACCGCGCAGTTGGCGGTGGTCGTGTCAGCGTTACTTTGTAGCACTGCCCAGCCTCACATTCCCTTCTAGGAGAGACTGTGACCTGAGGTTGAGTGAGGTGCTGCATCGCATTGAACGCATTATTGGCACTATGAACCGTCGACAACGCGTCGTATGCCAGAATCAAGACCATCTATCAGAGAGGTACGCATACTGTGGTTTGCATGAGTGTTAACAGATCAATACAATTGGATTTAACCCCATCGCTATGAGTTGACTTTGATTCCCAATGTGTGTTTCACCATAACTGTGATATTTACCAACATCCACACAATTGTAACATTATTTCACGTTTATTTTCAACATGAGTATTTGTATATCACTCTTACCAATCTGAATATTTCTCTTTTGTTTCCAACTGACTTTCTCACACCCGGACTGTTATTTTCACAATTTCAAGGTACTTGTTGTCAATTATTGGGGGAACCTTGGTGTATTTTATTGGAAAGGTATCGGTCATGGCTCGACGGCAATATTTGGCTTGTCAACTCCCAACTTCTTTCGAAGAGATGCATATTGGTCGCTGAGGCTCATTGTAAATGTGTCTGCGATCATTTCCTTTGTGTTACAGTATGTGAGCGCAAATTCGGTTCTTTCAACCTTCTCTTGTACGAAAGGTGCTGGATGCGCGTCGAGAAAGTTGAACTTCTCAAGCACTGTTCTAGCATACTTTGCTTGATGAATGAAGATAGTGCGACGCTTTCTATCTCGCACAATTGACCAGCCCAGTAGGTATTTCACCTCCCCCAAATCAGACATCTTGAAGCGCTGCTTGAGGGCAGATTTGACTTGTTGGACCTGGGCAATGGTCGGTGCAATGATCAGCAAGTCGTCAACATAGACTAGAAATGCACAAAGCGTTTGATACCATACTCGAGGCGCTTGTTTTAGGCCGTATAGGCTCTTATGCAGTTTGCAAACGAGGTGTTCTTTGCCAGGGACGATGAAGCCATGTGGCTGCTCCATGTAGATTTCCTAATCCACGAAGCCATTCAGGAAGGCAGTCTTGACATCCATCTGGTGGATTTCAAAGTCTAGCAATGCTGCGATGGTGAGCAGAAGGCGAAGCACTTCCATTCAATTGACCGGTGCGAAAATCTCATTGTAATCGACTCCATACTGTTGCAGAAATCCTTGATCACAAGACGAGCTTTGAAGCGGTCGATGTCGCCATCACCATTGTATTTGATCACCCATACCCATCTATTTTGCAAAACCCTTCGACCTTTTGGTCTAAGAACCAACGACCATGTCTTGTTCTCCATCAAGGATTTGAACTCTGACTCGCTGCAAGTAGCCAATCTGCTGCATGTGGTGAATCCATTGCCTCTTTGTAGGTCTTTGGTTCAGGAATATGCCGCACTGCTAATAGCGAATGGGCTTCACGAGCAAGCTGATCAGCTTGGATTTCATCCAGTTTGTGCGGATCCTCTTTGCATCAAGTTAATATCCCACAGCACTTGCTTTGGATTTGGTTGTTGGGTCTTCTTGGGCGGACGAGATGCATCATCGTCCAACCTATCTTTCTTCACGGGGTGGCCGGCCGCCGCATCTGCTAGGTTTGCAAAGCTAGCGAAGTTTGGTGTCCTCTTGAAAACACGTGGTGTAATCGGAAGAGGTTGTGTACGGATGATAGGTGGCAGAGCATCATGTTCCGGTTCAGTGAACGCCGGAGCGGGTTTGTCCTTTTTGAGAAATTGAAGCTCGGGGAAATGATCTTCCTGAAATGTGACGTCCCGACTGTAAATGATCTGTGCTGTCTTGATATCCAGCCGGCGAAAACCTCGTTTCATCGTGGGAATGCCGACATACATTGCCTCCGTAGCCCTCGCTTCCAGTTTGTCTCGATGGACTTCATTCACATGCACATATGCTGCACAACCAAACACTTTGAATGGCTCTATGGTGGGTTTGCGATCGTACCACAGCTCGTATGGTGTGCGTCCGTTAATGCTTGTGCTAGGCGTGCGGTTGATCAAGTCACAGGTGTGCATGACACACTACCCCATAGTTGTTTGGGTAAGTCACCGCCAAAGAGGAAAGCGCGAGCCTTCTCCATGATGGTGCGCATGCGGCGCTCGGCGGCACCGTTTTGTTGCGGTGTGTAAGCATTGGTGAACTGTGCGTGAGTGCCGTATTTCTCATGAATCATGCGCCCTAGTTTCTCATATTCTCTGG